>BQNB010057633.1:1858-28464 GCA_026074375.1 Tanacetum coccineum | reverse complement strand
ACTACAATTTCGTTCCAAAAAGCATTTCCATCATCAATTTTGATTCTCACAAGCTCTCTTTCTATTTTTATTCTCACTATATCTCTTAATTCTTTTTCTCACTGAATCACTCTGTCTGTTTTTATGTCACACATCTCTCTTTCTGTTTTTCATTCTCACTAATTCTCTCAATTCTTTTAGCTCATAAACTCACTCTTTCTATTTTTGTTTCACACATCTCTCTTTCTATTTTCAACTCACTATTTCTCTTAGTTCTTTTACTCACCAATTCACTCTATCTGTTTTTATTTTCACACATCTCTCTTTCTATTTTTATGCTCACCAATTTCTCTCTGTCTATTTTTGATTTCTCTCAATTCTTTTTGCTCATAATTCTCTCTGTCTGTTTTTAATTTCTCTCAATTATTACAGTATTAATTATACTTAACAGTATTAAGTATAACTAACAGTATTAACTTAGCAGTATTAAGTATAACTAGCAGCACTAATTATACTTAATAGCAGAAACTTGAAGTTACAAGTACTTATTCCAATTTCATCCTTAGCAACTTTTTCATTCCATTCCAATTATCATTTGTGTATAATCTGTTGCATATTGACACAATTAACCTCCTCTCAATCAATACTTCAGAGGTTAAGCATGTCAATACTTGCAACCAGATATTGAAATCTGCTAACATCAAATGCTTTTGTTAGTAAATCTGCAACATTCTGATCCGTGTGAATCTTGCTCATCTATATAAGCTTCTTCTCATTAGAATCTCTGATAAAGTGGTGCCTAATCTCAATGTGCTTTGTTTTTTAATGAAAAATAGGGTTCTTTACTATGCAGATAGTACTCTCATTATCAATATGAATCTTAGTCTGCATAAAGTTATATCCATAATCCTGCAATTGATTTTGGATCCAATGCACTTGTCTACAGCAATTGGAAGCAGCTATATACTCAGCTTTAGTTGTGGAATTATCAACCACAGTCTACTTCTTGCATTGCCATGAGATCAATCTGCACCCTAGGAATTGATAACCTCCTATTGTGGACTTCCTATCTAAGCTTGCTCCTGCATAGTCACTATCAGTATATGCCACCAAAATCAAAAGGTGAATCCTTGGGATACCAAAGCCCTAATTTAGGTTGACCTTTTAAGTATCTAAAGATCCTTTTCACAGCATGAAGATGTGAACTTTTAGGATTGACTTGGAAGCTTACACAAGCACATACTACAAACATAATATCAGGCCTTAAAGAAGTTAGATACATCAATGATCAAATCATGGATCTATACAAGTGTTCATCTACATCTTCACCATCTGCGTCTTTGAGCAAAGGATTTTGTGTTTCTATAGGTGTGTTTGCTGTCTTGATATCAGTAAAACCAAATTTCTTCAAAATCTCAGTCACATACTTATCTTGACTGATAAAAATCCCATCTTCTTTCAGCTTCACTTGCAGTCCTAGGAAGAATGTGAGTTTACCCATAGAGCTCATTTGAAACTTCTTATGCATCATCTTCTCAAACTCTGTGCATAATGACTTCTTTGTAGAACCAAAAATGACATCATCAACATACACTTAAACTAACAAAATATCATCTTTGACTCTTCTGATAAACAAGGTCTTGTCTATCTTTCCTCTTTGAAACCTATTGTCCAACAAATAAATTGACAAGGTTTCATACCAAGCTCTGGGAGCTTGATGCAGTCCATAAAGTGCCTTTTCTACTTTGTATACTCTGTCAGGGAAGTCTAGATCTTCAAATACTGGTGGTTGACAAACATAGACTTCCTCTTCAATCTTACCATAAAGAAAAGCACTCTTCACATCCATCTGGTACACCACAAAGTCTTTATATGAGGCATAGGCTAAAAATAACCTGATTGCTTCAATTCTGGCAACTAGAGCAAAAACCTCATCATAGTCTATTCTTTCTTCTTGTGTGTACCCTTGAGCAACCAACATTGCTTTATTCTTTATTACAATACCTCTTTTATCCTTCTTGTTCCTGTAAACCCATTTAGTGCCAATAGCCTTTTTATTATTTGGTAAATCCACCAGGGTCCAAACCTTTTGTAATTTGAATTATAGAAGCTCATCCTGCATAGCTTCTATCCGACTTGGATCCTTCAATGCTTGGATTACCTTCTTGGTTTCTTCTTGTGATAAAAAGCAAGCAAATAAGCAATTTTGAAAGTCTTTATGGTTGGTCCTCTGCTGCACTGAACTAAACATAGCATGTTCAGTCAAACTCTTTGTCATCCTTCTGGTTTGAGGTGCTGAATGTATGTCTTTAATGATTTGTTCAACTGGATGATCTTTGTGAATTCTGGTAGTTGGAATAGGACTAACAGGCATAAATGCATCTAAATTGTTCATGTCAGCCTCTGCACCAACATCTTCATCATCATCTGAATAAACAATATCTTCTAATTCAGGTATATTTGGATCATCTGGAAGTTCAATGCTTGTTTTTGGATCAACAGCATTAACTTCTATGCCAGCAACATTAACAGTTGAACTAACAGCATTAACATTGCTAGTGCTGTTTTCATCACTATCAGTATTAATATTGTTAGTACTGTTAACATTATCATCCTTCTCTTGATCATTACTTGTATCACCACCTTCTTTTCCTAGTTCTTCAGTAACCTTCTTTTTATATTCTCCTGAAGGTTTGAATCCAGCATCAGGAGAACACTTTGAATTTTGAGAGAATAGTGGATCAGTAGGCTACATTGGTAGCAGAATGTAATCTTTGCTAGGTACTATCTCCATTCTAGCTTTACCTGCATCATCATATGCTTGTATACCTGCATTACCATTAGACTGATTTCCTGCAACAACTGGCTTATAACTCATTGACTTTGTTAGTGCATCAATATTAAAAAGCCAATTTGGTCTACTTCCTGCAATATTAGGTGTATTATCACTAAATTGAACATGCAGGTTCTCTTCTACTATCCTAGTTCTACTGTTGAATACTCTGAATGCTTTGCTATTGGTAGAGTATGCTACAAATAATCCTTCATCAGCCTTTCCATCAAACTTACCTAGGTGATCTATGGTATTAAGGATTGTAACAGGACACCCAAATGGTCTCATGAAGCTTAAGGTAAGTTTTCTACCTAGAAAAAGCTCATAAGGGGTCTTGTTGTGGGCTTGATAAAAACTAACACACTTTTTTTGGACATAACAAGCAATATTAATCTGCTTCAGCCAAAAAGGTTGTTGGTAATTTTGAATCACTAGCATTGGTCCTAGCAGCCTTATTAGTGTCCTATTTTTCCTTTCTGCACTCTATTTTGTTTGTGGGGTCTTAGCAACACTTTAAATTTTCCATCCTTTATACCTTCATGTCACAAAACAGTTTCTTGACCCTATTCCTAGTATTCAGTCCCATTGTCACATCTAATCACTTTCACCTTAAGGTCTATTATATTTTCTATGCCTGTTATGAATGTTTTAAGGATTTCAGTAGTTTCATCCCTAGTGTCTAAAAAGAAAACCCAACTAAACTTACTAAAATCATCTGTGACAACTAGGCAGTACATCTTTTCATTAAACTCTTTACAAATGTTGGGCCAAACAAATTCCCCAATGTGCAATATATTGTAATGGTTTGGTTGATTGAAACTGGCTGTTTTGGTCTTACAAGAGCTTTATGTTGCTTTCCCTTCTGACAAGCAACATAGGTTTGATTAATTTTAAAAAGTTTTAAAGGTAAACCTCTTACAAGGTTTCCCCTTACTAGTTTATTCATTGTTTTGAAATTTACATGTCCAAGCCTCCTATGCCATAGATTAGATTCATCTGGTGTGGCCTTTGCAAAGAGACAAGTGAGACCTCTTGAGGAATAACCTTCTTTTAAATCAACACTGTACTTGTTATCCTTTCTAGGGAATCTTTAAGCAAAAACATGACTTTCATTCTAGTTATTAAAGTCTTTGAGACAGTACAAACACATTCTGTATCAGTAAAAAAGAACACTATTCTTCTTGTCACACATTTGTGAGACACTGAAGAGGTTAAACTTTAGTTCCTTTACAAAATACACATCTTCAAAATCTAATTTACCAGCTCTTATTTTACCTTTCCCAGTAATTTTCCCTCATTTGGAATTACCTCAAGGCAACAATCTCCATCAATTTCTTCATAATTGTAAGATAGGGGTCTTTTCCTGTCATTGTGCCTAGAGTCATCTACTGTCAATCACTTCTTTATCCTTCAAATATTGTTGTGGCCTGCCCTGCACATAATGGTGAGAAAATTAGTTTCTTATGGGACACCAAAGGTCCAATTACTGACTTGGGGATCTACCTGTGCATCAAATATAGTCCAATATTTTAAAGGACATTGATGAACCATTGTTTCTGGAGAATGGTCTAAAATTTTGGGTTGTTTGTCTCCAACTAACATGCTGAGGCGTAACCGCAATTCCTTTGTTTCCCTTACAGCATAGAACCTGCTTTTGGTTTAGCAGTATTAACCCTTGTTCCCTTAACAGTATTAACCTTTTTAGTGAAATTACTGTTATTAGATTCTGTTATATTGTTAAAAGGCCTTCTAGCAGTTGAATATGCATTTTTAATAACATTTTTCATGGGTCCTGCATTATTAACTACTGTTCTTGGTTGAACAGTATTAACTTGTCTAACATTATTAACTGGAAATTTTGGCCAGTCCTAAAGATTAAGATGTTATGGAACAAGTTCCTTTTTGAACTTCTATTTGTTCACCCTCTAAACATTGGTCAAATGGTTTTGCAACCTTTGTATTATTATACCAGTTATTGCAATCATTCTTCAAATGATCAAAACTACCACACACATGACAAGCTTTGTTAAACATCTCAAAATTACTCCCTGATTTTTGAGACGTCTATTGGTTCCAGTTTCTCTTGTTTCCTTTAGGACTAGGTGTGTTTTGCCTATTTTTATCAACTGATGTTTTCCTAGGAGATTTTACTTGCTCAGTAGACTTAACAAAGTTTATCTTAGCAAAACTAGGTTTATTAAACATCCAAACTTTTTAACCTTAGGAACATTTTCTTCATCACTATCAGATACCCAATCCTTAATAATTGGGGCTCTATTTTCTTTCCTAGACGTCTCAGGTTCATTAGTCTCAACAGTAGGCTTTTCAACTATAGGCTCACTAACAGACTCATACACATTAACAAAATCATCTAGACTAGGATAAACTAAATCAGATTTTGGTGTCATAAAATTCCTAGTATAGGGAGATAGGATAACAATATATCCTAATCCTATTTTACACATATCCATTATCTGTCTTTCTAGAAATTTACTTAGGTTTTTTGTACTGTAAGTTAAACCTTATCTTTTTCTTTTGTAGCCAACTCTAACTTCCTTTTAACCTCTGTAATATCTAAATCTCTTAAATAGATTTCACGTTATAAGAGTTTGATATCTTTCTCATACACAGACTTATTTTTCTTAAAGACTAACAGTCTAGCTTCTACAGATTCTAAACTAGATTTATAAGAGACAACACTTATCCTAGCTGTTCTTAAGTCTTTAACTAATTGTTCATTTTGTTCTTTTAGATCTTTTACACATTTTAGACAAGATGAATAACAATTTAAGTCATTAGACACCTTAGAGTTTGTAGAAGAAGTTAAACTTGTTAAAGAATAAGTCATGAGAGCAAAATTGGTTAGACCTTCTTTTGCTTGTCACTCAAACATAAGCCAAAGCCAATACATACTGAGACACTAAGGCATTTGAAGTAGTTGCCTCAACTGGCACAGTCCTTCTGGTAGGCTCCCTGTTCTTGCTGTCTTGATTCACAGGTGCCCTGCACTCCCTTGCAAAGTGTCCTCTCTTTTGGCAGTTGAAACACTCTATCTTAGACCTTATCAAACCTAATTCCCATTCTTGTTGGCCATATCTAGCTTCCTTCCATATTTTTCAAATAATCTTCTTGCCCCTATATGCAGCATAGCAATGTTTCACCTCAGTCCATCTCTTTCTAGATCATCAGGATGGATTTGTTGTAGATCTTTATTATCAAGCTGTGGAATACTTGGTTGGCTAGCAAAGAAGGAATAAATCACAGCATCACTTAAATTTTCAACAGTTGTTGAGCTATCAGCAGCACCCTGAGTGCTAGCAGTATTAACACCCTGAGCAGTATTAATTGCTCTAGTTGCATTATTAGTGCTGCTAGAGGACAAAAAGGCTACATTGTGTGAGCTTGTAGTTGAGATAGATGTCCCCTTGACCTCTGATTCATAAGCTTTCAGGTTATTGAAGAGATCATCTAAACTTAATGTCTCAATCTCTAGTTTGTTCCTCCGCACAATAGTATGCATAGTCCATTCTTGTGGCAAACTTCTTAAGAACTTCTGATTGATGTCTTCTTGAGGGATGAATTCACCATGCATCTCTAGTTGACTAATTATATTTTGAAGCCTTTCATAGGTTTGCTCAATCACTTCTATGCTGGATGCAACAAAGTTTTCATATTGCTGCTTCAGAAGATTTTTCTGAGTTTTATTTTTAGCAGTATTACCTCCAAATCTGTTCTTAATAGTCTACATCAGTGTCTTAGCTTCCTTGTATGAGTTGAACTTTAATTTATGCTCATTAGGTAAGGCCATCAACAAAGTGCTTCTTGCCTTCAACTCTGTTGTGCCTTCTCTTCAACACTTGTAGGAGGGATAACAGTCTCCTTACCATCAACAGTTTTTGTTACTATGGGTGCATTACCATTTTCTCCGATCTCTCATAGAGTGTAATCAATGCACTATAGGTACTGATCCATCCTCATCTTCCAGAGATCATACTTACTAGGTTGGATTATGGGTAGCTTGATGGTTTGAGTAGATTGAGAATCCATTGCTTCTTGAAAAAGTAGATCTTGTGTGTAGTAAAGTTTATTCTTATTCAAAACTTCTCACAAGCTCTGATACCACTTGTTGATCCCAATAGAATATATCTTGCTTAGCTTGTATAAGGTCAAGTTGTATTGAATAAATCCAAAACAACTATGATAGAAACTTTGATTGTGAATATCAAATACTATGCGGAATCTAGTCAATGATACTAAGAAGAATTTCAATGAAACAGTAATGAATAAGATCAATAACAAACAGTTTACCAAACTTTGAACCTTAATATAATACGAACGCTCTTAATAGTGTTAGGATTTACAAAACCTTGAAGCTAATCAACTTAGGTTAACTATGATGAGAGATGTATGAGAGATATGAGATATATCTAACCTAATACCCTAGGACCTCCTTTTATACACCAAGGAGTCCTACTGGGCTTACAATCCATTCCTATTGTGATCGTGATCTTTTCCTTAATTATCTAACTTAATACATATCTAATAAGCAGTACTAACCAATACAATAGTCTTAATTTGAGCAACATCAATATTACTTTAACAGTAGTAACTAACACTAGTATTAGTAACTTTTGGGCTAGCAGTACTAACTACTTAGAATATATTCTTCAGTCTTCACCAGCAGTAGAAACTATAACCAGCAGCAGTAACTTCAACAGCACTAAGAAGTCTTTTAATCCTAACATAATTAAAGGGGAGTTAATTAAGTTTAACTTATTTGTGCCTTAAATGTTATGTGTTTATGCCTTTAGGGAGTAAATAGCACAAATAAGTAGCTAGGCATTGTAGTGTAAACTTTAGGGACTAAGTGTGCCATTAGTGAAACTATATTATGCCTTATGAAACTTATTTAGGAAATTAGAAGGGTGTTAAGAGTTCAGGGGGCATTTGTGTCAAAAGATGAAACTTTTAAGACAAACACCCCATCCCTCTCTTTCCCTCGTCACAGTTAACATACACACATACACCTTTTCTTCCCTCTCACTTTTAAAATTTTCATCAACAACAAGAACAACAAATTTAGTTAATTTCAAGACTTGAGGTAAACTAAAAACATGTTCCTTTCCATCTAAACATCATATCCTCCAAAGGAATTAGATTTCAACTTGATATTTTGCTTGAAATCCTTAGGATTTAACCTAGGGTTAGTGAAAATCAAAGGTTGACCAAATTCAAAATTAAGTGAGGGGTTTTAATGCTTAAGGGGTGTAGTTCTCTTGGCTATAGCAGATTTAAATGGGCTTAACACATGGTTTCGTTTTGCTTTATTCTTGTATGGGAAAATGGGTAAGACTTGAAAATTGTGATAGGTTTATGCTTTATATGTGTTTGTATGCTTATATGAATGTATTTGAAAGAGAATATCCATGTCTTGTATGAAGAATTTGTGTGTTTGAGAAAAATGAGCGACAAGTTGCTCGTTTTGATCTTTATATCATTACTTTGTGGATGATTCTTGTTATATCTACTAGAGTATGTTTATATATGTTTGATTTACATGTGTATGAGCTATTAGTTCCAAAAATGAAAGAATGTATAAATCAATGTTTATAGACGGCGTTTTATACGTCTGTGCATATAGACGGTGATTTATACATGAAATCATAGACGGCGATTTATACATGGTTGTCTAGACGGCGATTTATACATAAGATCTTAGACGGTGATTTATACATAAGACCTTAGACGGTGATTTATACATAAGACCTTAGACGGCGATTTATACTTAAGATCATAGACGGCGATTTATACATCAACCTATAAACGGCGATTTATACTTAATAGCATAGACGGCGATTTATACACGAAAAGTTAGACGGAGATTTATACACAAAAGGTTAGACGGCGATTTATACATGGTCTTAGGCGGCGATTTATACTTGGGTTATTAAAATTGATTTTTTCCTAAGTGTTTTAACTTAATAACTCATCTTTGGTTAAATCTTACTTATATCTTATGTGAATTGCTAAATTAACTGTGTTTGACCTATAGTTAGTTTGTTGACCATTAATTTAACTCTCTGATTAATGTCTTTCGTCCCACACTTTGTCTGAATGCCTGATAATGTGTTAAATCCATTCTGACATTGTCTGAATATTGCTTGCCAAAGTTAAACTCCATGAATCAGAATAGGTCATTTAGTAATATATGAATTTGGTTGTATATGAACTGTATTGGACTATTCTTAGCAGAAACATAAATCCAGTTGCTACTCAACAAGTTGCACTCAACAATTCTTTGGTTGCTCCTAAGAAGAGACTAAAGATTGAAAAATGCAATGCAAGAATTGCGTTCATCAAACCATAAAGAGAATAAACATATCAAGTCACCTTGGATGCTCTCAAGCTAACTCCTTGCTATCTCACATTTCTGGTTACTACTGAAGTCCCTGAAGTGTACATGCATCAATTCTGGAACACCATACAAAAGATTAAAGATACAGATGCTTATCGGTTCAAGCTGGATAAGAAAAAGTTCCAAGCTGATACGGAAGTCTTTCGTGAAATTCTCCAGATATGTCCTAGAATTCTCAACTAAGACTTTATTGCACCACCTTCAGAAGAAGAATTGGTTACATTCATTCAGGAACTTAGTTACTCTGGCAAGTGTGATATGTTATCTGCAATCCATACTGATCAAATGCACCAGCCTTAGAGAACATTTGCTGCAATCATCAATAGGTGTATCTCTGGGAAGACAACAGGACTTGATAGACTCAGGGAATCACGAGCTCAAATCTTGTGGTGCATGTATAACAAAAAGAATGTTGACTATGTTGATCTACTATAGGAAGACTTTATGTATCAAGCTGATAACAGAGAAATAAGTTCAGCAAGGAAAGAGCACATGCCATACCCAAGATTCACCAAAGTTATCATTAAACACTTCATCTCTAAAGACAAGACCATCTCTATGAGGAACAAGATCAATCTTCACATAATTTGTGATGACTCATTTCTCGGTACATTGAAGTTTATCTCTAAGACAAAAGATTATCAGCAGTATGGAGCCCTGATTCCTGATGATACTGAATCAATCCAAGATTACAAAATTCTAAAGCTTACAAGACTTACTACGACTTTGCTACTGGAAAAAGTTCCTCCTAGGAAAACAAGGAAGTATAAGAAAGTTGCTCTCCTTCAGAAAGTTGTCTCACTGTCTTGGTAAAGAAGAACCTGTAAAAAAGCCTTAATAGCTAAGAAAACCTGCCAATGAAGTCTACTATTGTGCCAACATTCAGGTGTCGTCATCAGAGATACTCCTGGTGTGTCTGTATCGAAGAAGAAAGCATCCGTCTTAGGGTGACAAAGGGCAAAGGCTGGAATTAACTCTCTAATGCGGCATTACTTGAAGCTACTCAGGTAAATAGAAGCTAGATAGCAGTAAGAGTTGGCAAGCCTCTTTCCATCTGTCTTCCTAACTCCTTATAGTAGTCTTATCCTACATCAGTGATTGGTCTATTAGCTAAATATCTCAGTGTCCTTTTGGTTTTCCTTAGGTTTTTGAGTCTTTTGGTTATGGTTTGTGTAGTGATTGGTTCAAGATTAGATAGTGATACAGTTGTGGATGTGTGTTGGGGTTCAGTGGGATTTCCTGACCCTTCACCCACTTCTGCTTAATGATACATTCCCTTTCATCCAATCTTAATTAACCTCCCCTCAAACAATACTTCAGAGATTAAGTAATCCAATGCTAGCAATCAGAAAGTTAAACCTGCTAACATCAAAAGCCTTTGTGAGAAGATCTGCAACATTATGGTCTGTGTGAATCTTGATCACTTGAATCAACTTCTTCTCATAAGAATCTCTGATGAAATGGTGCCTTATTTCAATGTGCTTGGTTTTAGAATGAAACACTGGATTCTTCACAATACAAATGGTGCTTTCATTATCAATGTGAATCTTGGTGTTCATGAAGTTGAACCCATAATCAAGCATTTGATTTTGGATCCATAACACCTGCCCACAGCAATTAGCAGCAACAACATACTCTGCTTTAGTAGTAGAGTTTGCAACTATAGTCTGCTTTTTACATTGCCATGAAATCAACCTTTTGCCAAGAAATTAACAACCTCCTGTTGTAGATTTCCTGTCAAGGCTAGCTCTAGCATAATCACTATCCAAAAAAGCTTCCAAGTCAAATGGTGAATCCCTAGGATACCAAAGGCCCAATTTAGGTTGACCTTTCAAGTATCTAAAGATCCTCTTCATAGATGTGAGACTTTAGGAGTAAGTTGAAACCTTGCACAAGCACAAACAGCAAACATTATGTCAGGTCTAAAAGCTGTCAAATACATTAATAATCCAATCATTGATCTTTTATAAGTATACATCTACATCCTCAGCTTCTTCATCCTTTAGCAATGCTTTGTTAGTCTCAATCAGAGTGCTTGCTGTCTTTATAGTGACAAAATCAAACTTCTTCAATATATTAACCACATACTTGTCTTGGCTGATAAAGATTCCATCATCTTTCTGCATGACTTGCAACCCTAAGAAGAAAGTAAGCTCCCCTATAGAACTTATCCGGAACTTCTTGTGCATCATCTGCTCAAACTTAACACATAAAGAATTCTTTGTAGATCCAAAGATGATGTCATCAACATACACCTGCACTAACAGGATATCACATTTGTCCTTGATGAATAGAGTCTTATCTATAGTGCCTCTTCTAAATCTATTTTCCAATAAGTAAGTAGATAAGGTTTCATACCAGGCTTTAGGAGCTTGATGTAAACCATATAAAGCTTTTTTTACTTATATTTTTCTACCTTATAAACTTTATAAGGAACTGAGATCTTCAAACGCAGGAGGTTAGGACCCACACATACACCTCCGCTTCAATAATAGACATATAAAAAGGCACTCTTCACATCCATCTGGTACACAATAAATCCTATAAATTATGCATAGGCAAAAAATAACCTGATTGCTTCAATCCTAGCAACAGGAGCAAAAACCTCATCATAATCAATTCCTTCTTCTTGGGTATAACCTTGTGCAACCAGTCTTGCCTTGTTTCTAACTACAATTCCTCTCTCATCTTTCTTGTTTCTATACACCCACTTAGTTCCAATAGCCCTCTTGCCTTTAGGAAGATCCACCAGAGTCCAAACCTTTTGAAGTTTAAATTGCAGAAGCTCCTCTTGCATTGCTTCTATCCAGCTTGGATCTGTCAAAGCTTGAATCACCTTTTTGGGTTCATTTTAAGAGAGAAAACAGGCAAATAAGCAGTTCTGATAATCTTTATGATTTGTTCTTCTTTGTTTGCTAATGTAGCTGACCATAGCATGTTCTTCAGAAATCTTGGTCATCCTCCTTGTTTGAGTAGCTGAATTTATGTCTCTAATGATCTGGTCTTTAGGATGATCCTTGTGAATTCTGGTTGTGGGAATAGGACTGACATTCATGGTGGTTTCCAAGTTGTTAAGGTCAGCCTCTGCACCCACATCTTCATCATCATATGCACCACTAAAGATACCAGTATCCTCCAAATCAAGTATGAGAGGATCAGTAGGAAGATCATCAGCATTAGTAAAATTTTGCCCAGCAGTACTAACAGATGGACCAACGGTACTATCTCTGTTAGTGCTGTTAGCATAACCTTCCTTCTATTGAATAAGCAAATTATCTAATTCAGCTCTAAAATCTTGCACATTCTGGTCATTTTCTTTATTTGAAGCTCCTCCTACTTTATCTTGACCATTTCTTTCACCCTTATTTGTTGGTTCTTCATTAGTCTTTTTACCAGCATCATCAGCAACTGTATCCTTTGAGCTCTATGGAGTATCAAAAAGTAATGGTAGCAGAATATATTGTTGAGTAGGTACTGCATCAACATTATCCTTGATACCTACATTCTTATTAGTTTGATTCCCTGCAGTAACTGGCTCATAATTCATAGAGTTTGTTAGGAAATCAATATCAAAGAGCCAATCTGGTCCACTCCCTGCAACATTGGTTTTGTTTTCAAGAAAGTTTATGTGCAGATTCTCCTCTACTTTCCTAGTTCTAGTGTTAAATACCCTAAAAGCCTTGCTATTTATAGAGTATCCAACAAAGAACCCCTCATTAGCCTTCTCATCAAATTTTCCTAGGGGATCTAAGGTATTATGAATAGTCACAGGACACCCAAAAGGTCTCACAAAACTTATACTAGGTGGTCTACCATGTAATAGTTCATAAGGTGTCTTGTTGTGAGGCATGGTCACTAAACCCCTATTCTAAACATAACAAGCAGTACTAACTGCTTCAACCTAAAATGTAGTAGGTAATAATAAATCTGCTAGCATAGTCCTAGCTGCCTCTATTAGTGTCCTATTTTTTCTTTCAGCAACTCCATTTTGTTGTGGAGTTCTGGCAACACTAAATTCCCTCTTAATCCCTTTTATCCTACAGAATTGATTCATGTCATTATTTTTAAACTCAATTCCATTGCCACATCTGATAATTTTAACCTTATGATTTATTTGGTTTTCTATGCCAGTAATAAAAGTTTTAAGGATCTTACTAGTCTCATCCTTAGTGGCCAAAAAGAAAACCCAACTAAACCTGCTAAAGTCAGCAGTGACAACAAGGCAATATTTCTTGTGATTGATACTCATGTTGGTCCAAATAAGTCCATATGCAACATTTTTAAGGTTTGGCTGATATAGCTCACAAGCTTGGTCTTACAAGAGGCTTTGTGTTGCTTTCCCTTCTGACAAGCAACATAAGTATGGTCATTTTCAAAAAGCTTTGAAGGCAATCCTCTTACAAGGTTTCCCCTCACAAGTTTGTTCATAGTTTTAAAGTTTATATGACCAAACCTCCAATGCCATAAATTAGACTCATATATTATAGCCTTTGCAAATAAACAAGTCAAACCTCCTGAAGGAACAACATTCTTTAGATTAAAACTGTACATGTTTTCATGTCTGGGAACTTTAAGCAAGACTTGACTTTCATCAAGTAGCTTAAAGTCAGGAGATAGAACAAGACATTCAGTCTCAGTGAAAAGAACATTGTTTTTTTCATAGTCACCCAATTGTGCGACAAAGAAAATGCTTAAACTAATTCCTTCACAAGTGTTTCTTTGACAACTCGAATGAACGGGGTCAGTTTTGTTTCTTTGACATCCAACATTTCGAGGACCGAACGAGCGGACCGAACTAGCGGATCGAACGAGCGGATCGAACGAACGGACCGAACTAGCGGATCGAACGAACGGACCGAACTAGCGGATCGAACGAGCGGATCGAACGAGCGGATCGAACGAGCGGATCGAACGAGCGGATCGAACGAGCGGATCGAACGAGCGGATCGAACGAGCGGATCGAACGAGCGGATCGAACGAGCGGATCGAACGAGCGGATCGAACAAGCGGAATCGAACGAGTGGGATCGAACGAGAAATTTTTTTTGGACCGAACGAAATTTTTTTTCTTCTAAAAAACTTGTGTGACGAAAAAGGTTTCAGTAAAACAGACATAACTTTGATCCGTAATCCGTTTTAGCCCGTGACGCCTCTCAAATCGAAGAGAAAACGTGACGATCACGCTGTATCCACCTTTAGTATGGTAAGGGATTTTTCAAGCCCAAAAATCATTTTACCGATGATTATGACATTTTTCATATTATGGAATTTTGTTAGACTTGTTTTGTTCTAGCTCACGGCCCATCTGTATTTTTAGGCCCTTTCAGTATTGGTGAGCGCTATTTCAACAATCAACCTTTAACCCTAGCCAGAAAATTAATCCCTGTTTTTAAGACAATTAAATCATTGGCCGCTGATTCCCGAATCAAATCATCACGGTTTCTATTGATTTTGAAAATCATGTAATTCATTATCGGTTTTAATCATAGACGTGTAAAATCCCGTGAACGTGAATTGCTTACACAACCACATCTTCAATCACATCATATCCACTTAAGATCCAACAAATCTTTTACACTTCACAATACACAATAAAATGGGAACAAAGAATACTTCATCTTCGGGTTCAGTGTTAGAGGAACCAGAGATACAAAAACTGCAGATACAAGCAAAGATTTTCAGAGAATACTCTTTTGAAAAACATATTAAATGCACTAAATCAACCACCAACTTCTTCGAACAACAGAGTTATTGTATCAACAAGCTTTTTTGCACAACGACTTTGGAGAAGTCCTCAGAACCTCAAGTTATCAGATATCTTCAACACATGAATAACTTAGAAACACTTCTCAATGCAAAACACTTCACGAGATGGATTCCAAATCCGCTCTAAGTTGATCCAAAGTAACAGGTTTAAGGTTCATAACTCTGACTTTGTTAAGCCTCTTGATAATTAATCAATAAACTTTTTCATCAGATCGAGAAGTAAAAGAAATCTTCAGAGATTACACTACAATGACAGCTCACACATTCAAGGAAACAATCATCCAGAACATGAACTCCATTGAGCAATGTATAATGGAAAGAGCATGTCATGAGCAAGAGCTTAAAATGACGTTTGAACACAACAGATCAAGCCTCGGTCTTCATGGTAATGACGTTTGATCACATCAGTTCAAGCCTCGTTCTTCATCAAATGATGTCTGATCACAACAGTTCAGACCTCGCACCACAACGACAAGAAATGGTGTCTGCTGAAAATAACACTTCAGGCCCCGTTCCTCAATGTTAAAATGACGTTTGAACACAGCAGTTCAAGCCTCGGTCATCATTGTGAAATGACGATTGAACAACGCAGTTCAACCCTCGTTCTTCATCAAATGACTTCTGTTCATAACCGTTCAGAACTCGGAATTCACGACCACAGCAATGAACCGTCAAGTTCAAAGCTGGTTCCAAAAGTTATTCCTCTAGCAGTAAAGACAGCTACATCACGACAAGAGTTGGAATTACTATTCCACCTTCACATAGCAATGCTGAGGACAACAGGTATATACATACAAATACAAAATCTGAAAAACAGAAAATTTCCAAAAAGATTCTTCTCGACATGTCTCTTGGAATCGATAACATTTATGTGCTTAGAAATGTCGATTAACATTGACACGGGTGTGTAAATGAAGTTCGAGCGAGAGTTGCAAATAGTTTCAAAACATGTCATTTCTATTTTCTAAATCTTATGTGCACAATGTCGGTAATAACCCGACATCAAATAAAGTAAGGTTTATAACTTATCCCACAACGAAAAATTAACGTTCACGGTCTGAGCTATATACACGACATTTAATACTTTACTCAAGAAAAAGGATATGTACGTTTCAAGTGCGCTTACCCTTACCTTAGAAGAGAATCCTCTAACATCTGGTTTTCAAAAAAAGTTGAACAATTATCAAGAAATTCTGATGATAATTCATAATCTTTCAAAATTGTGTGTTCAACACTCCATCCCTCACAATGTTTTCAAAAGACAACAATTTCTCAATTGGTCCTATTTTTGAGGGGGAGTTTTTCAAAAAAACAAAGTTTTAATGTTCTTGGATACATCATCAACGACCATTCTTATGTATTCAAAAACATAAAAAAATGTTCCAAACCATTCATAGCTGATAATTTTCATCCAACAGAATTATCAAGACAATTTTCAATCACAAGTATTTCAAAACTAATGTTTTATTATTTAAAATAAGGGGAGAAAATGTAATTAAAATATGATCTATTCGACTCAATGTGCTAAAGAAAAGGTTTTATGGTTCGATCTTATACCCAACAACATCTTAATTTCACGACGATTCTGAAGTCATAAGGTGGTTAGGTTAGGAATCAATCCTTATGTTCCAACCAGAACCGAGGATCTACCCAAGGATATCCAAAGTTAGAATAGCAGTCCTTTAGGTATATTGGAGATTGCATGTAATATGGGAATAATGCCGACTAAGATTGGAGCCTAACACTGGACACTACACAACAAGGTGGTATTAATACGTCATGGTAACATTGAAGGCGTTGAAGAATTAAAAAGAAATGTATGGATAAAGGGTTAACAAAAGAACCCTACAAACAACTAAAGGTCAATACATAATCATATCAGAATCACAGAGCCATAATTGCTGGTATTGAAAACGACATCATGGACCCAGTGATGCAATGCACAACCCTTCCCAGCCATTCGAGTTTCTCTCGACAGAAACTTGTCTCACTTGTCACGGAGATACACACGATATCTATTGACATCTCATTTCGAGATCGTTGGTATTGAATAGGTGGCAAACTGCTCCAGCCTCCGAGTACTAAAACCAAAATGCACTAATCGAGTCTAGAGCCAAGAGATCAATCAAAATCTCGTTAGGACACATTCCATTTCAAACACTTGTTGAACATCATCAAGTTCACAAGCTGTTATCAAGATCCTAAACGCAATAATCAAGTTAATATTTGCCAGAACATCCAGTGATACAAATGTATTCACAAGACGAATGGAAAATCCTTCCAGTGTCAGCATCAAACTGCACAGCGTAAGTGCCTTCGAGATTTCGATATGAATCAAAACGTTGTGCAACTAGATATCTATTGGTCCAGTTAAATGAATTGACTGTTGATGAATTTTGAATAAAAACATGCACTCTCGATGTCTACAAAAAACTCTTTAAACGAGTTGACACGTCGATTGATTTTCAAATCAATTTTCTCGTATCACTAACGTAAAACCTGCAGGTCAAACGTGGTAACCAGCAAACCTCAACCCATTCAAATGCTCATTCTACGAAGACATCCCATCTAAGAAAACTCAAGATTGAAAGACAAAAGACTTCCGCAAACATCTGATTTAAAGCTTCAAAGATAATGCAAAAGTATGATCATGTTGGTCAAAGACATAAGAACTGCAGAGATGGCAAAGACGATAAAGGACAATGACAAAGGCTCCAAAGTCCAAGATCGCAAAGCAGAAGGAACAAGCCTACAACAAATAAACGAAGACAAAGACCAAGAACACTCAGCTTAAACCGACAAAAGCAATCCACTGATCTAATGAAGGAGTGTCATCATGAACTCACTTCGGGGGAGAATGTTAGCCTCAATTTTATTGACTCATTAAAGGAAGCTCCCGTTTCCTGTGTTCAAGCACCTCAACTTTGGGGGATAATGTTAGCCTCAATTATTGAGCGAACAAGGAAGCTCTGGTCCACTCTACGATGGAGCTTTCGGTCTTTAATTAGTTAACAGTCATAAAATATTATCGGGAAATCGGGCTCGATATATAATCTAATATTGTATAGTTTCGGGTTAATGCCCAAACAAAACCCGAGCCCGGGTCCTAGTTAAATATCCCACGCGTCGTAGGGATATATATATATATATATATATATATATATATAGATATTTTCTCTTTTGAAAATGTCTATCTCATAATTCTAAAATATCTATTCTCTCTCAACTCTCTCTCATCTCTCTCTCTCATTTCGACTCTCTCTCTCTCTCTTTAGTTTCTTTGATTCGTGGTTCGTGTTTATGAAGTGTTAATCGGAACCTACAACATCTTCAAAGTCTAATTTACCAGTCCTAATTTTACCTTTTCTAGTAATTTTACCTCCTTTAGGACTTTCTCCAAATGCAACAAATCCACCATCAATTTCTTGATAATCTATAAGGAAGGACTTGTTTCCAGTCATATGCCTAGAGTATCCACTGTCAAAAATCCCTTGATCTTGTAAAGTATATTGTGGATTACCCTGCACTCAAAATAAGAGAATTAGTTTCTCTTGAGGACCCAAGCCATTACTGACTTGAGTCTGCCTTGTAGATCAACATAGTCAAATCTTTTAAGCATGTATGATCCACTGTCTTTGGAGGTATGGTCAATAACATTTCCTGTTGGTCTGCAAATCCAGCATGCTGAGGACTTAACAGCGTTTTCCCCATTTCCCACAGTAGATTAACTAGTGGTTTTGATCCAACAGTAGTTACATTATTAACCCTAGCAGTATTAACTTTTTAATTAAACTTATTTGTTTTAGCTGCTGATTTTTTGTTAAAAGCCATTCTTACTGGCGAATGTGCTTTAAAATAAGAATATGTTGTGGGTAATGCTTCATTCACTTTTGATTTAGGGGCAGCAGTATTAACAGGCCTGGCAGTACTAATTGATGATGCTGCTCTTGGAGAGCTTTGTTTAGCAGTATTAACTGGTACTTATCGTGACTTTGTTACAACTGCTGTTGGAACAAAATTCCTTTTAGGATGTGGGTGAGTAAATTTATTTTGGTGGTTCATCCTCTGAACATTGTTCTATACTGGTCTAATTTCCCTTTGACCTGTAAACCATCCCTTATTATTCAACACAGGTTTTTCTACCATTTTATTGTCATGAAAATCAGAGTCTTTGATTAAATGGTTAAAACTCTCACAAACAAAACAAGCTTTCTTTATAGACTCAAAACCATTTCCTAGTTTCTGAGTCATCAACCCATTCCAGTTTTTTCTATTATCCCTAGGACTTTGACTTTTCCTAGGATACTCTTCTTGACTCATGGTCTGTGTTCCTTACTTAACAGATTTACATTCTTATTGATGTATACAAAATTGATTTTAGTGAACTTTGGTTTTGCCTTATCAGCTGTAGGTCTAATCACACAGTCATCATCACTATTAGACTCCTAATCTTCAATGATAGGAGCACTAGGCCTTAATAGTTTTAGGCCTTTCATAAATCTTACTAGTTTTAGCTATTATAGTTTATTAGGAAGAAATCATATAAACCAGCCAAAGGATAAGTCAGGTTCTCGAGGGCATGTAGTTTATAGTGTAAGGAGAGGGAACTGCATGAAACCCTTCACCTGTTTTGAATCTATCATTTACTAAACTATCATCCACATCACTTTCTCTACTATTAAGCACACTATGAACCACTTAACTCTTATTTATTTGACTATCATAACAAAGACCAGCTTTGTTTAGCACTTATTTGACTATTCTATCAGTTTAGTTGATTCTTGATGATTCTTCAAATTTTTCTAGTTTATGTTCAAAATCATCTTTCTCTGTTAAGCTTTTTTCTAACAGATTTTGAAGGTCTTTGATAGAGATATCTTTCACTTGGACTTCATACTTTAAAAATGCAATATCTTCTTCTTATACACGCTTCATTCTTTTCATGAATCAACTTTTTCATTCTAATGATTCTAATCCCATTTGATAACCTTTAATTTCTCAGATTAGATTTATTAAGAGCAATCACAGTTGATTGATCTTACTATTTTTGGAAGAGTTTCATATGTATTTTAAGAAATCTTTAGAGCATGTATGTACCTCTGAGTCTGATCTTGATGAACTTGATGACCTTGGATGTATAGGCATTTGAGCAAAGTTTGTGATGGCCTTCTTCAGCCTGAAAGATCCAATCATACAATCTATCCCACTTGAACAACCAAGGATTTGCGGAGTCTACATTGGTACAATCCTTCTTGGAGCATCTCCATTTTATTCCCCTGATTCTCCCCCGTGTCTTTTGTGATTGCCTTGCATTCTCTAGCAAAGTGACCTCTCCTATGACAGTTGTAACATTCAACCTTTATCTTATCAAAGCCAACAGTTTCTTTGCCATTGAAATTCAGATTCCTTCCTGTCTTCTTTAAGAATCTCTTCACCCATGGTAGCCATGGCCACCAGCCATTTTGAGATTCTATCTCTTCCAAGATCAATCAGTTAATCAATCTGCTCCAGATCTTCATTGTCCAATTTATGGACTTTTAGAATTGATTAGCAAAGAAGGAAAACATGACCATCAGTATAAGTTGAGGAAGAAGCTTATCTCATGTGATTAGCTAGTCGGAAACTTCATGTGCAGTTTAATGCTTATTCAGTACTACTTAGTGTTTTTTGATGTACTAAAAAAGCCACATTCTGAAAATTTGAGCTTGACCTTGATTGGCCTTTAATTTTAGCTTTATACACCTTTAAATTGTTGTACAAATCATTCGTACTCAAACTGTCTAGATCAGATTTATTTCACATGATTAAAGCAAGATTGTTCCAAGCTAATGGTAAACTTCTGAGCTAACTTTAGATTTTGCATCTCTTGAGAGATAACTTCACATGAATTTCCAAAATTGCTGATGAGTTTCTGATAACTTTCATAGGTTTTATTCTGTCCTTCAATTCTTGATGCAGTAAAATTCTCTTATTGCTGCTTCAGAATAGTCTTCTGCATTTTATTTGATTCTTTTTTGCCTCCAACATGGCCTTTATTGCTTCCCATAAGGTCTTTGCATTCAATGATTCCATGAAACTTTAAGTAAGGTGGGTTCATCAGGAATGGCCAACAACAGAGTGCTTTTTGCTTTTGATTCATTCTTTCTTGCTAGCTTTTGTTCAGCAGTTTTAGGAGGAATAGGGCCTTAAGCACTAGCTGATGCAACAGCAGGTGCATCACCATTCACAATAACCTCCCAAAGATCATAATCAGTGTGAGTAAGATATTGCTCTATTCCCATGCTTCATAGATCATAGTCTCCTGTTTTTAGTATAGGAAGTTTTAGTGCAGACACTTTTTGAGTAGTTTCTTACTGTGATTACACTCTCTCTTGTTTATGAGATTCTTGTGTAGATTTTAGTGTTCTTCTTTTTCACAGTTTCTTAAACCAGCTTTTTAGTTTATATTAATAGATCCAAGATACAACTATAAGTAGAAACTAAGATTGGAGATTTACAATCTATGCTGGGAATCTAGTTTGCACAATACTAAGAAGAACAATGAAACAGTAAAACAAGATCTTAACTAAACTTTCAATATATTGAATACTATTTTGAGTTACAATAGCTGGGAATTACTAACTTGATTGCTATGCACTATGAATACTAATATGATAACGGATATGTAGATCTATGTCGTAGGGGTTCCTTTATAATCGCAAGGAAACCCTAATGGCTTACAAAACGCGTCAAGTGGATTAGATATTTTCTATAAGTAAACATAATCTCTTAAACGAATAAGTTTACTTATTTCTTTAAAATAATTGATACTTATCTTCATAAGTTTTCTTGTCTTCATCAACTTTATGCTTCTCTGATATGTCTATTTGATCTCATCTCTGATAAAATTAATAATTCTAGCAGTTATAATGTGCACAAGCTGCATTGTTACTCTTAGAAGTTTACTCTAGCAGTACTACACATACACTAGCAGTACTAAACTTTTGTATCTAGCAGTAGTAAACTACTAGTTATTTTTAGTCATTAATCTCTATGAAGTTTCTTAACTTCTACTAGAAAAGTCTTTATACTTACTATACTAAAATTATATCTAACAGTAGTAACTAGCAGTAGTTACTTTATACTATCAGTACTAAATACGTAGGCATATTTTCATTTGATATACCAACAGTACAAAGTTATGCTTGACAGCACTAATATATACCTGAGCAGTAGTAACTCTAAGAATTATCTTGAAGTCTTTTAAACCCAACAATCAAGATTTGGAGAAAAGCATCTACCGTCTCATCGACCTGCTCCAGTAACCCAGGTGTATTTAATATCTACTACCCTATTTAATTACTCATACTATTCACCCTCTCCTTTCTTTGTATCTCCTCCCCCTCTTAAACATTTGTCCCTTACGTGTCTCTCTTCCCTCCTTTCACATCGCTCCAAATCTCTCTAAAAAGACACACAACGTAGATATCATCTCAGATCCAAAGTGTTCTAGGTACCCCAACACATACAAAACTACCCATATTCAACTTTGACCCATTTGGTATTTTACACAACCTGTCTGACCCACTCATTATGCGCACATTTATCATAACAAAGATGGGATGCGTTGTACCTTAAAGTAGCCAAAATTGCAAATTTTGAGCAGAGGAGCAGGGCTGCCATCTAGTAGCGTGTTCTCCAGTTTCAAGTCTTGATCGCATACTTGCTACATTTTACAAATGCATAAATTATAGTTCATTAGTAACAATTATATATTAAGGCAGCATTTGTATAGAAACAAAGTTAATCCACACCATATTATGGCAGTAGCTAACGCTCGAAATGAGTTTCTGGAAGAAGAACCGTACCTGCAACACAACAACTATAAACACTTTTAACACAAACTAAATCGCATATGACAATCAACTAAATCTATTAAGAGCAAACCTTATCTTCTAGAAACCGTCCAACATTACATATCCGCTCAAATAACTCTCCTCCAGATGCATATTTCATAACAATCCCCAGATGTGTTGTCGTTTTGATAAGTGTAAAATACACATATCCGTTTATATCTAAAATAGCCCAATTAAACCCAAAACAGACTTAAAGTAGCAAAAATATACTTGTTTTTGTGTTTTGTGTGTGCAGGTATGAATATATCAAAAATCATAAGAAAACAGTCAAAAACGGGCAAACACAAACACGAGAAACGGAAGAGCACAAAAGAAGCCAGAGATGCAAAGCCAAAATGGTTCCAAAGCTTTGGTCAACTCTCAGTCAACTTCCAGTAAAACTATGGGTCAACTAAAGTCATCCTCACTAGAAGACAAACCCACATATGATTAAAATCATCATTCCAAGTTTTCAAATAGTTACAAAAATGGTCCACTTAACTTAATGGGGACTTAAACCTTAATACCTTACAGGATTAACGGACCATTACAAAAGCCCAAAACCCTTATGCCCATCTTCTTTTCATATACCACAAGGACCTTTTCTGTCATTTCGTAAAAAAAACTTTTTAACATCTACACCTTTATTAAACCAACTACATGGACATTCTTGCAAATAGCCAAAGTTCAAACAAATTTTACCCTGTTGACAGTTAAAAAAGGCGCCAATGCTTCGTTACTATTCATTGTCTTCTTCAAACTTACCCACGAGTCAAAACATAGGGCTTTTCTTAATTGAGGGTCAAGGAGACAATTCAAGTGGTCAAGAATACCCTGGCAGAGTTAAAACGTCACTCAAGCACCCTATTGGCCAATTCCAACAAAGGAATGCCACGTGGACTCGAAGAAAGCACAAGGGTGTGTGGGTTTTACACTTCTAGCACTCACACAAGTAACACAAGTGTCACATCACGGATTGCCAAGCTGGCAATCCGTGTGTACACATATGTGATCCAACGGCCATGATCAATTTAGCAATGATTGGAGGAATGGATGGTAGAGATTGTCAGGAGCTTGTAACAGATTTTAGGCCTAGAAAATTCATCAACAAGCTATAAATAGCCCTCACTCTTACACACACACACCATCTAGGTAGTAAATAGCTTCTAGTTTAGCTTAAATTTCGTTATTTAATGTAATTTTTCTTAAATGGTTTGTATTTTCCTTTTTAAAGTTTTAAAAAAATTCGTAATGGAAAGTTTTATGTTAAATGAATCAGTTTTTTTATCTTAATCTGTCTCAAGCTCTTTTGGTACTCTAATAAGATCTCACTTTTTCTTCATAAATAAGCTAAAGCTCATATAAGCTCTCAATAGCTCTAATAAGTCTTTAAGCTTATTATTGAGCTTAAACAAACCCTAATTACACCTTAACTTTAAAATCAGAAGTAATACCTTGTACTATTTGGATTTTAGCTAATGGAAGGAGAGCTAAAAAGGGAAGGGCTCTCATGGACAATCACTGGCTTATCATAGATAAGCTAGAGCTGTAGATAAGCTCTAAGAGCCTGTTAAGCTTCTGTTAAGCTGAAGCTTGAGGTTAGTTTTCTTTTATATTCCTTTTGTCCTTTAATTCCTTTAGTCCAGGATATATACTGCTTAAGTTGTTTACTACTTGTTTAAATTTGCTTATTTAGTGCTAAATTGTGCTTATTTTACTAGGGGTGTTCACGGGGCGGTTCGGTTCGGTTAGTTGGAAGATTTAAACTATCCGTCGCGGGGCGGGTAATTACTTTTACTATCCGTCGCCGAACCGTACTAGGCGGGTAACCGGACATGCGGGTACCCGAAGTGAGCGGTTACCCGCGGTTCGGGTCATGGTTAACCGTTTTTGATGTTTAATAGAGTTTAGCCGTATAAAAAATAACATAGTCTAGAACATAAAATGTATTTCTAGTAAAATTAAATGACGTTGAATTTAAAAGTCATATAAAACTTAAGTATTTCGTTACAATAATTGCATTCAAATATTCATATATAACGTATTAACAAAAAATATTACTCGACGTTATAGATTACGATCACATTAATCAATTTTATAAGTTAGTTTGCAAAATTTAAAAAGATAGGTCTTATTTTGTATGTGTCTGCACCAGGGGAGCCCATCGTTGTGGCTTGATTATTGAAATTTGAATCCAAGCTCTTTGAGCTTTTGTTTTTTTGTGCATTGTGTTTTGACACTCTCAAAGAGAGTGTATATGCAGGTTACCCCTTTAGGATACCTGCATTTATGTTTCTTGCCTACTTGGTAAATTGCATCAGTACTAACAACAGTTAGTACTGATTTCCTTCTCATTATCATTTAAGCTAGTTTAATTAGGTCTTAGACTTTAAAACTTAGTTAGCTTATAGATTAGTCATAGCTTAATATAGATTAGGCCTTAATTTCCATTTCCAGCTTATTTGTTAGGTTATTTTTAGCATTAAAAAGTTCATAAAAAAGCCATAAAGCCAAAATCAGTAGGTAGTTTAATTAGCTTCTTAGGTTTAGATTTCTAGCTTAAGGTGTTTGTTCTTATGATCTAAATTAGTAGTTAATAAGTAGATAGATAAGTTTTTAAGAGCTTGAAGTTTAGTTTAGCTTAATGAGTGTTTTAGCTTAATTGGATTTTGTGCTTTTTAAGTTTGCAGATTTAATCATTAATTTCAGATAGTGTAAAGAGTTTTCAGCTAAGTTTTCTTGTCATTATTAGATTAAGCACATCATCAGCTTCTCAGAACATCTTTTGTTTTCAAAAATGAGCTTATATTAAAGCTAGTGCAAGCTTTTAAGTGAAATTCAGCAAAAACAAGCTCAAAACCCCCTCTTTCTGTAACAGCTTTTTCATAAGCTGTTTTAGAGCTTATTAGTGAGTTTCAGTTTATGTTGTTTTTACAAAAAGTGCTCAAAAATAGGTTTTCTTTAAGTTTCAATCTTTAGTTTTTGTAAAAAAGTAAAAAATATAAAAAAAGTGCAAAAAGGGGTGTCTGCCAACCTCGAACCTGTGACCTCTTGCACACAAACACACACACTTACCACTCTGCTTCATTAGCTCATCCGTTAGCATTTCTCTCTATTTAACTCTTATACCCATTTTCCTTTTAAGCCCAAATTATAAGCCGTAGCCTTTATAGCTTTTTCCCCAGCTTATTAGATAAGCTGGGAGTTCCTTCTTATTTTTCCTTTGAACTTTGTTACAGTTAGGAATTTCCCTGAATTTTTCACAATTTTCCATTTAGTAGATTATTTTTAATCATTTTTCTAAGGTTTTAATTTTAGAAAAATCATAAAAAAATAGAAAAAAGTTTCAGAAAAATACAAAAAAAATAGTTTTTAGCATTAGATTAAATACTTTTAGGTTTACATTCAGAAAAATCATTTTCAACACTTTTAGATTTTAATTTTCATTTTTAAGCCTTTATTTTTAATTTTAAAAATAGGATTTTAATTTTAAAAATAGTTAAAAATAGTTTTCTGAGTTTTTATGTTATTTTAGACTTTTCTAAGTTTAAAAATCATTTTTCTTAATTTTTAGGACTTAATTTGCTATTTTTTAGGATTTAATTAGATTAAAATAGTTTTTAATTCATAATAAATTCAAAAATAATCAAAAAAATGTTTTTCTTTTTCTTAAAATTTTCTTTTGTCCTAATTTAGGTTTAGAAATTTAGTTTGCATTTTTAGAAGTTAATTTTAGTGTA
>BQNB010057632.1:22140-38128 GCA_026074375.1 Tanacetum coccineum | reverse complement strand
TATCCCATTGCGGGGCAAATATTTTTATTTTACTGTCTGAAACTCGACCGTACTAAACGGATAGCTCTACAGACCGGTACATGAAATGAGCGGTTACCACGCATATGAAAATAACGTAAGCTATAACATAAAATTAGGAGTGAGCATGCACCGGTTTGATGTGGGTTTTGATTAAAACCGAACCGCAACCACACTTGCAGTTTCGATAAAAATCGAAACCGCACCACACCACATTTTGCGGTTTTGGTTTTTGCGGGTTTTAACCACACCGCACCATCACTTATGATTTATGTAATTAATGTGGGTTTTTGTTTTACGTACAATGTTGGTTTTTTTTGTTATAACAATGTATATATTTAATGTAAACACACACATCACTTACGACTTATAAGAATATTAATGATAATATGTACTAAAAGCCTTATAACTCACATTAATTAATCAATGTGCCGTCTTTCGGGTTTAATAATCAATGTGCGGTGCGGTTTTTGTGGTTTGGTTTTGCGGTTGTAAAACCGCAACCACACCGCATTTTGCTGGTTTCTTTTTTCTTAAAAAACTAATCCACCGATTTTTTTCGTGTTGCTGTCTTTGTGGTTTGGTTTTTTGCGGTTTGCGGTGCGAATTCTGCTCACCCCTACATAAAATGTCATTCGAGTCAACCGTTAAAATAAAAACATTTGAATCATCATATATAACAAATGAACTAAGACTATTTATTTATCGTCTTAAGTTATAAGTTTAATGAAATGTAATACATAGACATTAGGGAATGTTCACATTAATTAAGTAAAAACTCGTTATACTAGAAATGTAGTGCAACAATATAATCAATATTTGTACATCTTTTATAGATATGTAGTTGAAAGTTAAATGTATATAATAAACAGTTCAGTTCGAGTAACTGCCGATAACTAAAAATAATAACCGAAACCGAAGCGTGACCGATTTTTCCGGTATTATGTTTTTTCGGTTTCAGTCTTTGGTTATCGGTTTCTTGAATTGTTTCACACTCCGATTAAACGTTTATTCAAAATTCATTGGTTAAATCAAATTACTATTACTATAACATACAAAAACCAGGAACGCCGCATTTAATGCGCGGTTGACACAACCCGGTCCGACCCGTTTACTCGTCGGCTATGTGTCATATTACGAAAACTACCCTCTTTTTTAAAATTTTTACGAAATACCATCTCCCCTCACTAACGGCTATTAAGTAACGACAGTTAGTTTATTTTCTTTTAGAATTTACGAAAATTGTTCTTGGGATCGGCCGTTACTTAACGACCGTTTTTTTTTTTTTGCAATTTAACAAAAAATATATCCCCCTCAATATGTGTCAAGACAAGCTGGCCATCACCACCGCACACTCAGCAAACCACAAAACGACTAGTCAACCCAAAACACCCCGTTAATCAGTTCCACGCACGAACGCGGTATACATCCCGTTGTACAAACAATGTTAAGGATAAAATCTAAAAAATTTTAAGGAGTTTTTTTTCCAATGAAGATTGAGAGATGATAAGTGATTTTTCTTAATGTGTCAAATTAAAAGTTAAGCGGTGAAACGAAAAATCAAAAATATTTCATTCATAATTAGCAGACTTCTAAAATGTAATTTTGTTGGTTTGTTTAGCACTCGTGATTGTCAATAATTCATTATCTCAGCCTTTTTTTAAAATATCTTACCAACTACAAATATTACATGATTCATTTATACAAACAAAAGCCCTACTATCCATAGCACTTTTTATAAATGATCTATTATGAACCGAAATAAAGAAGCATCAAGATTTGAAAGCAAGTACATTTGTAGTAAACAAATTATTTATGACGTGTATCATTTGATAATTTTGTCCGTATAGTCGTATATCATTTTGGTCGTCCCTTTAACATATCTTCACACAATTTTATAAATGAGAACGTGTAAGTTTTCCTCATAAAGTTATGTAATTAAATTAAGTTTGTTAAATATCTATTCAATACTTGTAAAAAAATATACTATTAATCTACTTTGTGAGTTTTTTGTATTTGTCTTTTTTTTCATGTTTGTTAGCTTAGTGTGATAGTGTTTAGCTCCATGTATTGTTTTTTTGGTCTCACTCACAATTAATTGTCTTGTTTAGTTGGGTAGGATGCCATGTATTGTACTTTTTTTTTCTTGTTGGTTCTATATATTATTGCCTTTCTAAAAAAACAAAATGGTCATTATAGTCTAGTGATAATATATTGAAGAGGAATGCTAGATTCACATAAGGTTTACAAAAACAAATTCACATATTCACATAATGATGTGACATTAAAACTATTGGTCTTATCTCTCATACTTTTAATTATTTTCATATATTTGCATCCACAAATTAACCTACACATCATTATGTGGATTATTTTTTGTAAAAATTATGTGAGTGTAACATTCTTCTTGAACAGGAATTGTGTGGGACGTGAGTTGTATTCTGACCCACTCAATGTTTCTGCTTTTATCAGTTTTTGATATTAGACCTGCATTTTTAATAATTTACCAAATAACCCCTATTGTAATTGTTATCAGTAAGAAATTTTCCTTTAAGTTGCTACTTTAATCGTTAACCCCCTATAACTTTCGTAACATTACTCGTTAAATGTTTTATTATAGAAATTGAGACACGCTTAAAATTTTAGTGAAATAACAAGTTATCTCAAAACGTTCAAATAAAATTAGCTTTTATCTATGCATATTATTTTTTTATTATTGATAACACTTTCTATTGAAAAAAGTATTATCATTAACACAATTATAAATGTATTGTTGTGAAAAGTATTTTAATAAAAAAACAAAAATGTGTAGCGTTGTTTATATGAAATTTGTAAATACGAGAGGAATATTTTTACACCCGGGGCAACACCCAAGTAATATTTTTCACGTTATTAGAAACTTTGTAAATATCTATTAATAATTTATTAGATGAATATTCAATCCTTGTAAAAAAATTAGCCATGTTGATATTTAAACATGCAGATCCATCGCTATAGTTATAGTGAATCAACATTAACATTACAAGTATTTATGATTTATAGGATCTGATCAAGCGAGAATACTAATAACAAAATCAACAAATATAATTAAGAATAAAAGATTCTTAAACAATGATTGATATATAATAAGAACTTAAGCAATAATCAATTGATGATGAGCAATAAAAGTTGTTAACAGAAAAACGATATCAATATGATACGAATACGGTCTAATAGAGCACGTAATACATGTTAACCAATAGCAAGTAAACCACTCCAAAACAATCTTGATGTAATAACATAAACTGTTGTTAAACTTTAAGTAATAAAATCATATTGATATGTAATAACATAAACTATTGTAGATTGTAGAATTATATAAACCTGGTTGCTATTAAAGTACCCATAATGGATAGGAAATTAAGCCGTAAAATTAAATAAAACATGGTCTGTTATGTTTTTATAGAATAGATCGAACAGCCACACATGTTGATTTCTTTCTATGTTTTTTAAAATCAATTAATCAATATATGAGGATCATGAGAAAGTGTGCATGTTCGTTAATATTAGTCTAAAAAAAATACGAAGAAAAATTCAAGATTACCTCTCGCGATCTAAAATCTCATTTAGAGCGTGCTGATAACGTGTTGTAAATGTAAAAAACAAGAACATAAGAATGAGAGAGGAAAGGAGAATTCTTATTATGAGTTGTATCCATCGTGTTACAATAGGAAGTATTTATAAGGCACAGGAAAAACCTAACTTGTTAATCAAGATTAGGATGAATAGACATAAGCCCATAATGTTTTACAATAAGTATAAATATTTTTTAATTAATTTTTTATTACTAAAAATAGATACGTAAATTAAATCGAATTTATCATATTATCTTTACTTAAAGTTATTATTAGATAATTTAAAAAAAAAAATATTAATTACTGTAATTAGTGAATGAACAAAATTTTCATTATGCAATATGTAAGAAAGAAAAAAAATGATGATTACGTTTATAATGAATTATTATCAAAGAATAGTTATTTTAAGTAGGGGTGTGCACGGTTCGGTTTGGGTCGGTTTTTGGCTAAAACTGAAACCGAACCGAAATATTCGGTTTTTATAAAACTAAAAACCGAAACCGCTCGGTTTTTGGCGGTTCAGTTTCTCGGTTTTTGCGGTTCGATTTTTCAGTTTTTTTGGTTTCAAACCGTTTAAATTTTGTTGTTGCTAATTTATAATAATAAACTTGTTTTACGTAGAAAATTGCTTATTTTTTTTTAATTTTTTTGTCAATATGAGCTTAATAATGTTTACACAAATTTTTACAATTATACACATATAAATGAGAGACACACACATGCATGTGAAAATACACATAGTATGATCATTGTCATTGTAACGATATATTGTCAAGTAACACACGTACACGACAAACACATATATAAACATTAAGATAATATATATTATAATAATTTCATCCATAAAATAAATATGAATTTAAAATTTTTAGTTATCATTTATTTATTTATATTATATTAATTATATATTATTATAAAACTGGTTTGGTTCGGTTTTTACGGTTCGGTTTTTGAAAAAAACCGAAACCGAACCGAAATATTTCGGTTTTTGAAAAATAAAAAACCGCAGTTTCGGTTGGTTTTTTTTTCGGATTGGTTATTTTTTTTTTTTCGGTTTTCGGTTTTCGGTTCGGTTTTAGTTTTTTCGGTTTTTTCTGCTCACCCCTATTAATTTATGTCTAATCATACTCTAAATTATTTTAACTAAAAAGAAAAGCAGAATTCATGTCTTTTCCAAAATAAAAGATAAATAAAAAGCAGAATTCTTTTTGAAATGGATTTCTACTCTGGTTACTAGTTTATACAATAATTCTGAGTTGGTAGTAGAGCAGAATACGATCATAATCAATACAAAAGATATGGAATATTTAATAATTGAAGTATTCTTTTTTAGATAACGTTAATATTACTAATTTTGATACGAATAAAATAAGTTAATAAATGGATTATGTTTTGTATTATTGGTTGCCGCCCACCCTGCAAACAATTTAACTAAAGAAAATAATGAATCATTAATTAAAAAGATAGATTCCGCGTACTTGCTCACACACACCATTTAAATAAGACACGGACATATTAAACAAGGTTTCAACACTTTTCTAATTGTTTGGTTTGTATACAGCCCGGCTAGAATTCAGTGTTGTTCTGTATCAAGTTCTATAACCAGGAAATGTGAAGTGAAAATGACATATGAGACATGACGTGTTGTGAAGAGTATTATTTTTTCAACGTTAGGAAATACGTACAGTGCAAGTGCGGTGTGGGTTATTCGCGAGTTTTTTTTCACCCGTGTCCAAAAAACTACTTTTTACTTTTAACTCTTTCACTTTCTTCTACTTACATCATACGTCACGTGCTTACTTCTCTTACTCTATAACTACTCTAACGTACATACAACTAACTGCCTACTTACTTACTGTCTTATACCTAACTACTTATCGTTTGCTTTGTTACTGCTGCTACTTTGGTTTTTGCTGTTCGTCTACTTTTGACTTATTACTATAACTGACTACTACTACTATACTTATATCTATATCTACATACTTTACTTACTAACTACCTACTACTACTACTAACAGGATTTAACTCTTAACTTATTGCTTTTATCGAAAACATCCTAATAACTCAAACCCAATAAAAATCATGCATACTCGATGGTATCATTGATCCGGATCTATTGAAACAAATGAATCCGCGATCATTGAACATTTTCGCGGAAATAGCGTATCAGTGCTTGAATGAAGAACAATCGCAACGCCCAAATATGGATGAGATTGTCACAAGACTTGAGAAAGCGTTGGAATTTCAATTGGAATGTGAAAATGCTGTAAGATTGATTTTTTCTCTTTATCTTTCTATCACAATAACTACTCTATAATACGATCAACTACTTATTGCTGTGTTTGTTGCCATTGATGTTAAAGGAACACTCATCAGTTGTGGACAAAGTTGGAGGGACATCATCCGGTCATGAGGAGGTAATTAATTTTTTTAAGTCTTGTTTTAAGCCACTGAAATCATTAAAAAATGAGGAAAATGTCAAAACAGGAGAAATGATAAAGAAAGATGTGAGTAGAGAGGGGGCACTCGGCAGAATTATTTGTACATAGAAAAAGAATTTGAAATTAACTATAAAGTGTTAGGTGATTATACCTTATAATACAATTTTCAACTACAAAGTTTTGTTAATGACCGTGAATAATAAGAACTGTGCACAGAGTGGAGTCAACAAAGATGCTCAAAGGTGTATTTTTAACAATATTTCTGGTAAAAAAAAAAAAAAAAAACCGCTCCATCTTGTCTATCCATTTTATTTTCATCTAATGGTTTAGATTAATTCTTATTTTAATTTAATTAAAAAACCCACTTTCACCCTATTTTTTAAAAATTAAATATCTCACAAACCGTTAATCGTTACGCAAAACGAAACATACCATCGCGATGAGAATTAAATCATCTTTCTCATATACTTTTGACTAACTTTTTTTTCGATTTTTTTTCTCAGCCACGTCTGAAAAAATCTCTTGTGATTTCATAAAATCACATGTGATAGATTCAAATCTCCATGTGATTTTTTTCCAGGCGTATGTGGAAAAAAAATTTCGAAAAAAAGTTCGTCGAAAGTATATAGAAAAAGTGCCTCTATAAAAGATAAAAAAAATACTCGTGTGTGATACGTTTCGACGAACTTTTTTTTTCCGATTTTTTTTCAATCACGTCTGAAAAAATCACATGAGATTTGTATCACAATCTCATGTGATTTTTTAAGACGTGATTGAAAAAAAAAAATTCGAAAAAAGAGTTCGTCGAACAATCACATCTAAAAAATTAACGTCGTGAAAAAATTCACATGAGATTTGTATCACAATCTCATGTGATTCATGAAAATCACATGTGATTTGTGAAACAAATCGTCATGTGATTTTTTTAGACGTTATTGAAAAAAAAAAAAAATCTTTCGTAAAAAAGAGTTCGTTCGAAAGTATATAGAAAAATTGAGTGCCCTCTATAGAAAGAGAAAAAAATTACTCGTATGCGATACTTTCGACGAACTTTTTTTTCCGTTTTTTTTTCCGTTTTTTTTTCAATCAACAGTTTGAAAAAAATCACATGAATTTGTATCACAATCTCATGTGATTTCAAAAAAATCCCCATGAGATTTTTTATCTGACGCGATTGAAAAAAAAAATTCGAAAAAAAAGTTCGTCGAAAGTAATATTAGAGTGCCCCTCTATAGAAAGATAAAAAAAATACTTCGTAAAACACGCGATGTGTATTTTTTTTTTTCGTTTTAAACGATTTTTGTCTGTTTGCTAGATATTTGAGTTTAAGAAAAAGTGGAAAGGTTGATGTAAAAATGAGCGGTACTTTATAATGAAATTTTCAGCTTCAATGTTTTGTTATTGAATGCACAGGGTGGAATCAACAAAGAAGTTCAAAGTTTTTTTTATAACAATAACTTATTCCATATACGTATCACTTCCCTAAATTATCATATTTGTCCTAAAGGAGGCAGGTGTGTTAATGGTTAAATTAAGGTTCTAGTTATACATGTAGACATAACATACAAATATAAAAAAATCTTTTCCAAGTTGACCGAAATTACATTTGCCAACTATTTTTGCAAAATCTAACTATTTTTTCAGAATAATACACAAGATCCCCTCTCATACTTAGCTTCTCACTATAATTTCTGTTTGATAAATGTTAAAAATGAATGACTAACCTCACTGAAGTCTTCTGCACACCTCATAATTTTGTCTTCTTTGGTACATGTAGGGATCAGCGAGTCACTTCACATCTACAGGCATTGAATCCAATTCCAGCCTAATGAAAATGTCTTCCCAAATATACCTTTCTCACTCACAACTCAGCTTTGAAGATATAGAATCCTCAACCAACAACTTTGCTCCTGAAAATACCATCAGAGAGAAAACAGTTGCATGGGTTTATCAAGGCCGTATGTTGCATTCGGGACAGTTCATCGATATTGTTGCACGGGGGATCTATCCTAAATATCAAAAAGATGAGAGCAAAAAGTTTAGGATGGAGAAGTCGATGCTTTCTAGTCTCAGTCATACGAATCTAGTGTCTTTTATTGGGTGTTCTGATAACAATAACATGTTTATCATATACAAGAAAGAGGCCAACGGAAGTCTAGACAAATATCTAAGTGACCAGACCCTCACATGGACGCAAAGGTTGAAGATATGTCTGGGTGTTGCAAATGCATTGAGTTACATCCACTATGACGCTGGACGCGATTTTAGTGTCATACATTGCAACATCAGGAGCTCAAAAATTTTACTAGATGACAGATGGGAACCCAAGTTATCTGGTTTTCAACTTGCATTGAAAAATACAGTACCTCGGAGGCACCGTCTTCTTCTTACTCGTGATGTTATTGAGAATGTTTACCTGGACCCAAAATATAAAAAGACTGGCGGTATGACACACAAGTCAGATGTATATTCGTTCGGTGTTGTACTATTCGAAGTCTTGTGCGGAAGGAGTGCAGTTCTTCCCGATGAAGAGTTGGGAGAGGGATTATTAAGTCAACTATCCAAATCTCATTTAGATGATATGATAGATCCACATTTACGAGAACAGATGGACCCCGAAGCGTTCGAAATCTTCTCAGAGATAGCATATTACTGCATACAAGAGGAACGGGCAAAACGTCCGCATATAGATCAGGTTGTCAAAAGACTTGAGAAAGCTTTGCAACTCCAGTGGAAACGTGAAAATCCAGTTGACCGTACATCATCCAACCGTTTGAAGGTAATTAATTTGACTTCCCCCCTATCATTTTGAAACATGCCATATTTACTCTCTTATAATCTTACTTTTCAATTTTGAGATTAATTCTAGAGATGAAATCATTTTCCTACTAGTTAACTTGAAACAAATCATTTATGAAAAACATTATTTTTATTTCATTCCAATCCTTGAAAGCATTAATGAGGTGCTGCATGATTCCATAATGTTGCAGGAGAAGAATTTTGAACACTTGAAGATTGAACTAGATGTTATAAACGAGGCTACCAAGAATTTTGACGACGCATATTGCATCGGGTCAGGTGGATTTGGTAAAGTGTACAAAGCAGATCTTGAACTTCTTGATAGCAGTAATTCGTCGTCGAATGAAGGGGTGGATAAATGCGATTTACCCAAAAAACGAAGCACTGTAGCAATAAAGCGCATTTACAATAAAGAAGGAGAAGAAGGGTTCATTGCAGAAATTGAAACTCTAACTAGTTGTAAGAATGAGAATATAATCTCTCTTCTTGGTTTTTGTTATGAAGGAAATGGTGAAATGATCCTGGTTTATGAGCATGCTTCGAAAGGAAGTCTTGAAAACTATATGGGAAACAGTGATAAAATGACTACTCTTACTTGGGTGCAACGTCTGAATATATGTCTTGATATTGCACATGGTTTGAATTACATTCACAACAACACAGATCATGGCAAACAAAAGATGATCCATCGTGACATCAAAAGCGATAATATTCTATTGGGAGATAATTGGAAGGCAAAGATCGCGGATTTTGGGCTCTCCAAATTTCGCCCAGCACATCAAGCGGCCAGCACTTTCTATACCAGTATGATTGCAGGCACGTATGTGTATTTGGATCCAGAATATCAGAAGGATGGTAAACTAAGTAAGAAGTCAGACATTTACTCGTTTGGAGTGGTGTTGCTTGAGATCTTGACTGGGAGGTTAGCCTATGATTCTGTATACACCAAAGTGAATGAGAAGGGAATTGCACCCATTGCAAGAGATCATTTTAAAAAGGGAACAATAATGGAAATTGTTGATCACAAGATAAAGGAGGAGACCGATGAACATGTCTTTTCTTTAAGTAAAGGACCCAATAAAGAGTCTTTGGACATATTTTTAGAAACCGCGTTTCGATGTGTGGCAGAAACCCAAACAGAACGTCCAACAATAGAAGTTGTCATCAAAGAACTCAAAAAAGCGTTAAATTGTCAGGTAAGTCACAATGAAAATTTTAGATAGCAGGTAGTAGTTTCAGTTTATTTTTTACTTATCAAATCAACTTACTGACCCATGTATCACAGGAGAACCATAAGGACAACCTTAAACTGTCACTTGAAGACGTAAAGTTAGCCACGCAAGACTTAAGTCAAGACAATATCATTGGACAAGGAGATTTTGGGAATGTTTACAGAGGAGTAGTTACTCACGCTCATGTACATAGTATCATTGCGGCAAAGCGGTTGGTCAAGAAATCTGTTGCAAAAGATGTTGAATTTATGACAGAGCTGGAAATCCTTATGGAGTATAAACATGAAAATGTCATTGGTCTTGTAGGCTACTGTGATGAAGAGGATGAAAAAATTATCGTATATGAGTATGCATCGAGAGGTAGTCTTGATAAGTACTTGAGCGATGATAGTCTTACGTGGGTGATGCGGCTTAAAATATGCATCGATATTGCAATTGGGTTGGAGTTTCTTCATGGAACTGTTTCAAGTCCAGAAATGGTAATACATAGGGACATCAGCAGCAGCAACATTCTACTATCCGATGAGTGGAAAGCAAAAATTTCCGATTTTGGGCTTTCCTTGGTATGTCCAACGAATCAGAATGCAGACTATGTCATCGACAATGTTACAGGCACAATCGGCTATCGTGACCCACTACACTCAAAAACAGGCTTCTTAACTAAAGAGTCTGATATTTTCTCACTTGGTGCGGTTTTATTTGACGTATTGTGTGGGAAACTATCATCCGAAAAGCTAGATGACGAGTATCTTTATTTACCCTTTTTGGCTAAATACCACTATCATGTAGGAAAACTTGATAAGTTAGTGTTCGAGGGTATTAAAGAACAAATTGTGCCACAGTCATATATTACCTTTACAAGGATTGCCCTTCAATGCTTACATCAATTTTTTTTTTTTTTTTTTTTTTTTTTTTTTTTTTTGTTTTTTTTTTTTTTTTTTTTTTTTTTTTTTTTTTTTTTTTTTTTTTTTTTTTTTTTTTTTTTTTTTTTTTTTCTTTTTTTTTTTTTTTTTTTTTTTTTTTTTCTTTTTTTTTTTTTTTTTTTTTTTTTTATTATTTTTTTTTTATTTTTTTGGAGGAGAACGACGACAACAGCTTAATGAGTGGTCAATACAGCGCAAGGAAAGCGTGGAGTTCCAGGTGAGTTTCTTCATTTTGACAAAATTGACTACCTTTTGATTCATATATGTTTGAAAGTAATTGTATTAATTATTAAACATGAGTTAGTTTATTAATTGATTAATGTATATCCAGGAGGATTATTACATATGGGAGCCAAAATTGCCAAAAGACTATAAAGAAATAATCCAGAAGTCAAAGTGTCCTGAGATCTATTCTACCATAAAGAAAGAGGATCTTTACAACATTTTTTCAAAGGGAATCCTCCTTCAACAAGACAAAGTGGTAATCAGTTCATTCGCATATCTCGGTTATGTTGCATTTCTGGTGTTCTATGCATCTTTTACCTTTTGAAGGATAGTTCATAATCACACATGTATTTATATTACAAATCATAACATCGAGTCTAATTTTTTTTTTTTTTGTATAACAGTTGTTGTCATTCAATGGTGATAGAGAAAGAAACGAAATGGTGTCAGCGACAATGTTTTCGTACATAGGTAGTTGTCCGCATGAGTCGAAATCTCTTCCAGAATCAAGGTTATTCTCTCTACTTAATCTCTAACTTTGTTAGTAGTAAGTCATAAGCATGTATATGCGGTGTTAATAGAAGTCTATTTTAATTACTTTTTTAATTTTGAATTTAGTTACTCTACCGTTTAATGCATGACAAATTGTTTATGGTAGCATATCTTAATATAATGATAATTATAATCCAATTGGATCAAATTAAGGATGAACATGGGTCTAGAACCGGTAGAACTGAAACCGGAACCAATGGATCCGAGAACCGAATTAACCAAATATATTTTTCGGTTTCGATTCCGGTTCCGGTTCTTTGGGTCTACCCGGATAGGAATTGATTTTAAGAAAGTATACAAACCTTAATTAGTTAGATGGCTTTATCCTCAAACGAGACATCGTAAAATAATGTATACGAACAAAGGCCAATTGATATCACAAAACAACAAAAAGCAAACGAACACGAACCATGATCTAAACTTGTTTACACAAACATCTTATCAAAACTAATATTAAATTACTTCATTCAAGAATTTACTAAACTTTCATAATGCTTCTAAGATTTTAAAATTGAACGATGAACATGTTATAAGCTAGTACATGGAATGAAAAAAATCAAACATAAAACTTACTTCCACTGTTTTAATTACGATGATAATTGTTTATGTTTCAGTGGATTAAAGATTAAAGCTTCGAGTGTTTGGCTTGGTTTTTTCTAAAAGTAAGCTAGTATGTTTTTTATAGTGCGTATGATTTGAGACTGAGTATGGGAAATAAAAGAAATACATTTTTTTAGAATTATTGGGTATTTGGTTCCGGAACTGAGAACCGGCGGAACCGAACCGAACCGACCCAAGAACCAAAAAATCTCAAACTCAAGAACTAGAACCGAAACCTACGGTTTTGATCCAGTTTGGTTCTTCTTGGTTCCGGTTCAGTTCTCGGTTCCGGTCCGCTTCTTTGATTCTTTTGCTCGATGAAATTTTGAAACCCCTTTCACTAAGTTTACACTTTGCCCCTCTAATACACTTGCTTATCAAAATGTTGTCAGCCCTTTTACACAAAAAATTTTGAATCTCTATGATCTATTCTGACTAGAACTGTATCCCCTGCGCTAATCGACACAGGAATAGTCCTTCATCTTTAGCTCTTTTACACCTCAATGCAGACCTTCTATACTACTAAACTTAAGACCTCATCTCTTAAGGTTAATAACAAGATTAGTCATGCATACGTACATCTCTTAAGGTAGTCGAGGTTTGCCCCTGTTTTGGGTCCTCTGTTCTCATGACCCTAATTTATAAATTTTGCTAGCATCCTGATAGTGTTTTTTATAATATTCTCACCTTTATTTAAATATAGATTTGTTTGATACAATAAGTTCTAATATAGAATTTAAACTCTTGTTCTAACAAATTAAGAAATTCAAAAGTAGAAGTGTATGGAAATAAAGGCAATGACTAATACAGACTTGGATATTTATAATATGTGCAGGTTTGAGACAGTAGTAAAGATGTTAGATATTTCCAACTTATTAATCGAAATCAAGACAAGAGCTCAATTTTTATCTCGTAATGTTGTTTATGGGGTCTATTTAGTCTTCAAATTTTGTGATTCGAGAAACTTTTCAAGTAAACCTGTGTATGTTAACCTAAAGTATAGAAAGGGACACGAAAGTATGCATGCATATTTCGCAACATGGAGAGATGAGCAGTGGATGATGATCGAGTTGCATCGTTTCTCGAATCAGAACAAAGATGTCGTTTTTGAGTTTCTACTTGAGAGCTTTTCATCGTACTATTGTGGAGATGCTGCGGTTTATGTTGAAGGCATTGAATTTCGACCCATTGACAAAGTAAATTTGAAAATATCCCTTGGTTCCATTCTATGTTCTTTTGTTTAAGTTGTTTAAAGGGAACATGAATGCACGATTTGCATATCTAAAATAACCGTGTATATACAGGTGAAACATGAAGAGATTGGAAAATTGAAGGAAGTCCAACAAGTCTTGAAAACAGACTTCAATGTGGATCAAGTGCAACTATTGCCAACTAACTTTGAAGAAATATTCAAGGTATGCAGAAACTATGACGAGTTGTTCTGGTTGGGCGAAGTCGATGGAAAGAAACTTCTTGTGCTTTCAGCAAAGGAAGCTTTATACAAATTTTCTAATGTGGATACTTTTAGTTCAAAACCACCAGCCCAGTCCAGGTTTGTTCTCTTTTTATATTTATAGATGGTTGGCAAAAGTTTTACTTCCTGGATTTAGCTTCATGTTCTTAAGAAGTATGTAAATTACATAATGTATTCATATAATTATTGTACATTCAGATTTCAAGAGGTGATTGAGCTTTTGCCGCAACAAGTATTTCATATCAACTGTACGATCAAAAGTCAAATGCTGTCACCGGATACGGAATACGTATGCAACCTACTGTTCAAGCTTTCAGAAAACTGCCGAGGAATGCATTGTCCAGTGAAAGTAAGAGACGTACTCCACCAAGAAAACAAAGAGGCTGAATTTCTCTATTTTATAACACCAGAGCCATCGAATATACATGATATTACTCGGGTTCCAAAACAAAGGGAAGATGGATGGATGGAGATTCAATTGTGGAAATTTAACTCAGCTCATGAATTCAAGAATGACTCTCTTTCTATGAATATGAAATTTACAAGTCATGAAGGAACCATGTCTGGCCTCATTATATGTGGCCTTGAGTTTCGGCCAATGTTTTCTGGAAATAGCGATGATGTTCAAAGGCAAAGAGAAAAGAAGAGAGTGCTACAAGAGGAAGCCCAAAACCCACACATTCAGCCTAAGAAAAGAAGAGAAGACGACATAATTATGAAACTAGATTGATGCAAGGCATTAAGATTTAGTCAAAGTCAAAATGCATAGTCATAGTCAAGACATTGACTTTCCCTTCTTTTATTTAAGTATTCTCGTTTGACAATAATCTTTGATTAGGAAAGTATTTAATTTCTAAACAATTATAAATTTAGGAAAAGGAAAGTCAAATCACTCTTTATTTAGATTGATTCTAGTTTTTCTATAAATATAGGGTCTTTTCTTTGTATTGAGAGATGTTTTGAGTTTTGATAATAATAAAGCTTTTGCTGTGATCAAGAGAATTTCTCATCTTGAGAATTTCGGATTAGTTCTTGTGTTGTGTGGTTTGTTTTTATCGATCCGCATTATTTGGCATCAGAGCCTTTAGGTGATCATGGCCACACGTGGTAGAAAGAAAGCTGTTGCGGAACCAGTAGCTCCTGCTCGTGATCCTCGTGATGTAGAGACGATTAAAAGGCTGCAGCAGCGGATCCAAAGCAAGACTCGCCGGCAGAAGAAACGGAAACTGAGTCCAATGTCTGGGATGATGGGTCAGAGGACGGCAATCATTTTGGCCGAGGAAACCCTAGGTATCGTGATGATGCAGACCCCATTTATGACGCAGACCCGATTTATGATACCGATGTTATTAGATGAACCAGATGATGAGTTGGTATACCTTGATCGTGGAAAGGCATTGGTTATTCATAGAGTCTTAAATGTGGCTGTTCGTGGCTTTGTAACGACATTTTTAGAACCAAGTGTACTTCCAAGGGGAAAGTTTGTGATATGATTATAGATGGGGGCAGTTGCGAGAATGTCGTTTCTACATATATGGTTGAGAAGTTGGGAATGAAGACAGAAGACCATCCTGAACCGTACCAGTTAACTTGGTTAAAAAAAGGGAACACTTAAAGTCAGTAAACGTTGTCTTGTGCAGTTTTCTATTGGTAAGAATTATAAAGATGAAGTGCGGTGTGAAGTAATACCGATGGATGCGGCTCACATTCTATCAGGGCTCCCTTGGCAATTTGATAGGAAAACAAAACATGACGGGTTCCAAAACACTTACAGCTTTAAGAAGGATGGTGTGAACATTACTTTAGTTCCTTTTGATTCTCATCAGACATAGGCAGGGGGTTCTAATTTGTTTATGAAAAAGACTGATTTTAAGGGACTTGTGAAAACCAATCCCTATGTGTTTACTCTTATGGTTGTAGAAGAAAACGAGATTATCAGTGAAGCTCCCTTACAAGTTCAGCCATTGCTTAAGGAGTTTGCTGATGTGATTCCTGATGACATACCCCCTGGATTACCGGCTATAACAGATATTTAGCATTGCATAGATTTTATTCCAGGTTCTGCTATCCCGAACAGACCAGCTTATCAGATGAATCCAAAGGAGTTTGC
>BQNB010057632.1:8967-22134 GCA_026074375.1 Tanacetum coccineum | reverse complement strand
AGGATTATGTGTTGGATGAGCGTGATTTAAAAGGGGATTTTAATCCAGAGGAGTATGATAGAAAGATAAAGAAAGTATTTGATGATGATCAAAATGAACCTGCAACTGAAAATATTTCCGCTCAACAAGATATTCAAGAGGAGTTACCAACGGAGGAAGTTCAAGACAAGCCTATAGAAACACCTGAATTACAGAAACTCGATGTTAATGATGATCCGGTTGATAAATTAAACATCAATAAATTAGACAATAGTCATGGTGTTGAGTTTGAGTTGGATGCTAGTTTCGCGGGTTTGTCTCATATTGAAATTTTACCTGTAATTAATCAGTTTTCGGGTCACCAAGATATAGATACTGCAACAAATGACTCAAATAAAAGTGTTTTCGACACACTAAGTAAACTTGTGGCGGTTGAGGTCTTTGTCGTTGCCGAGTCAGATGTGATAGGGGAGCCTCAATTTACTCAAGAAGAGGTTAGTCTTGATTTTGTGTTGGGATACAAAGTTGGATGTTACGAATACAAGAGATGAGTAAGGCAAAACTCGAGGACGAGTATTTTTTCAAGAGGGGGAGAATGATGCTAAGGCATTGAGATTTAGTCAAAGTCAAAAAGGATAGTCATAGTCAAGACATTGACTTTCCCTTCTTTTATTTAAGTATTCTCGTTTGACAATAAGATTTGATTAGAAAAGTATTTAATTTCTAAACAATTATAAAATTTAGGAAAAGGAAAGTCAAACCACTCTTTATTTAGATTGATTCTAGTTTTCCTATAAATATAGGGTCTTTTCTTTGTATTGAGAGATGTTTTAAGTTTCGATAATAATAAAGCTTTTGCTTTGATCAAGGGAATTTCTCGTCTTGAGAATTTCGGATTAGTTCTTGTGTTGTGTGGTTTGTTTTTATCGATCCGCATTATAGATCACTAGGGTTTAGAAGCAATTTAGTCGGGAGAAGCTAGCTTTAATTTAAAAACATTTTCTCAAGAGAAAGAAATATGTATTCATAGTTAACTTAATAATGGCTTTTTGCTCCGTAATAGTTTAGGAAGAAATATATATTCATAGTTAACTTAATATGTTTCTTTTACGTTTTTGTCCCTTTTTTTACGTTTTCGTCCGTTTTTTAAGATTTCGCCTCAATTGCGTCTGGTTTTTTAGGTTTTCATATGTTTTTCTTACTTTTTCGCCCGTTTTTACGTTTTAGTCAGTTTCTTACGTTTTCGTTAATTTTTTTACAATATCATTTGGTTTTTACGTTTTCGCCCTTTTTCACGTTTTTGCCTTTTTTACGTTTTTGTACGTTTTTTACGAACGTACGTTTTTTACGTTTTCTTCTGTTTTTTACGTTTTCTTCCGTTTTTTACGTTTTCGTTCATTTTCATATGTTTTCGTTCGTTTTCGTACTTTTTCTTTCGTTTTCGTCCAATTTTGTATGTTTTCGTCCATTTTCACACGTTTTTGTCTGTTTTTACGTTTTCATATGTTTTCGTTTGTTTCTTTACGTTTTCATACTTTTTCTTTCGTTTTCTTACGTTCAAAAATGGACAAAATCGTACGAAAACTTAGAAAACGGAAGAAACGTAAAAACGGGCGAAAATGGACGAAAATGGACGAAAACGTAAAAAACAGACGAAAGCCTAAAAAACAGACGAAAACATAAAAATACAGACGAAAATGGACGAAAACATAAAAAACGGGCGAAAACGTAAAAAACAGAAGAAAACGTAAAAAACATACGTTTGTAAAAAACGTCTGGCGTGTCAGATACAGAGGACGTGACAAAGGGAAAGGTTGGAATAGGCTCACCTCTGACTTCAGCATTCTGCACAGCTCCAGCAAGCAACCGATGAACCGCAGACCAAGACTTAGCACCTACGGAGGCCCCGCTCGGGTTTCCGTGATCCTCTCTTAACATTTTAGGAGGATGTGAAGGTCCACCAGCATCAGAAACAACTGTTTTTCTTTTTTGACGCCTTGGTTGCACAGGAGCTACGACTTCAACAACAGTCTCCGCAACTTCACTAACTCGCGGAATACCAACACCATGCCCACCACTCGCAGAATCACCCTGCTCCACTTGGTTACCACCGCTACCTTCATCAAAAAGCCTCTCCACACTTGCGTCCAGTCCATCTTCAGTACGAGCACGAGCAACTGGTAGCAATGGAACAACACGTCCAACAGTGATGTCCATCAGTTTTGGTTCATCTTCAGCACGTTGACTCTCACCAATCCTTACCTTTGTGGGATCGGCAGTTCGAATAAAGGAGAGTAAATCCATTTCTACATAAAAAGAATAAATGATCCATAAATATGATCAAGAGGCAAAAGCATAAATAAAACATAATAGTGAACACCCACTCTCATTATTTTCACGCAGAAACTAGGGATAAGCATCTTCATCCATGGAATAGTTGCGACTTAGTCCTACTAAACAAAGGAATGGTTCCGGATACTTACGGAATGGAGCTGGATATGCAACAAGGGTAGCATAATACTCCGTGTTAAATTCAGAAGACTTTGGGAAAGGGTCATTTGACACATTTTTACTAGTATGCCATGCAAAAGAAGCAGGACAAGCAAAAGCTTCGACCCAAAAAACGATCGTTCCAGCTTTTTAACGAGTCTAAGGGTTTAGTGTAACAAGCGAAGTCATTTCCCTGACGTCTACTAAATGACATCCAGCCTTCGTTTTTCGAATTTACATAAAAACAATGGAACAACCCAACCGTTGGCTCAAAGCCATGTATACGGCAAAGGATCTCAAAATGAGACACTTTGGCCGCACCAATAACAGATAGTTAGGATATATGGATACGATAGTGTCTGAGCACGTTAACAAGAAAGGTGGAAAGTGGTAATCGAAAAATGGCATACTCGGAGAATCTAGTATATACACCTACTTTGCTAATAGGCATTTCATGAATTGTTTGGTTAGGGCTGGGTAACTGTGGATGAACCTCATCAGGAATATGGAATGTTTCGCAAAAAAATTCTAAAGCTTTCTGAGTAAGAACCGACTTTATATCTGTAACACTGCTCATGATAAAAAGTAAGCAAGAATTAGGGCCTAACCTGAAAGCCTAAAGTTCTTCTAAGTAGGGCATAAAAGATATAGATTGGAAGAGCTCAAAGAATTTTTTTTAACAATGGCGATTATAGTTCGAGAAGATGAAAAAGAAAACAGTAAAAACTACACCGAGTATTTATACTCTCGGTATAGTAAATGCAAGATCTATTCAGATGCTTCCACGTGGCCATGACCTTCGAATCAACGGTCAAGATGGGATGTAAAAGATAGTGATGATAGTTAAGTAGTTGGACTAACCAGTCAAATCAGTCAGAAGGTGAAAGGCCACGAAGAGACCACGTCACCCACGTCCCACCTAACAAGGGCAATGGAACGTCACGAAAAGGTAAGCACAGAGGAAGCAAGGATACAAGAAATACCAGAACCTGAGTCTAGTAATATCTACAGCACGCAATAAAATCGCACGCAATAGACATACTAGACTAGGGGACTTGATGACATATAATACGTGTAATAGGCCTCCGGGCCTGGACTACATAAATTATACAATTGCAAAACACAATGGGCCAAACCAAGCCCAGACCAAATCGAAGGATACCTTTTATTTCCTAACAAATATTTACGACAACATTTATACTTTACAAATGTGTTGGATAAGGCATTTTTCAAAGAAAGCATTAATTTTAAAGTGGTGTTTGGGTAAATTATCCAGAATCATCAAAAAAGCACACGAGATAATACAATAATATAGGATAATCAATGCAAACTACAATGATATGTGTTGCTTTATAATGACTCACAAAAGAAACTAAATCGGTTAGGATATAAACTTTAATCAGCCCATACCAATTCCCCCTAAAACTAATATAAGCAGATTATGGTATGGCAATGTGTATTTTCCGGAACCCCCCTTGGGGTTCCTTTAGATGAGTTGCATAATGTGAACAAACCGATCTTAGGACATTATCAAGATGCATCACTTGCGATATACCCCCAAATATTTTGAGTTCGATGGCATTACAGTGTTCCTAATCCCACTTGAAAGCAAATGATATATGTCAACCTAGCCTGATTGTTTTGTTGTATATAGTGCTCCTTATAATGTAAATACCAAATGCTTACTGTTTCAAACAAAAACTTGCAGGAACTCTTTGATTTTATTGCTTTGTTGGTGAACGAATTTGTTGAACACATGGTAAACAATATGCAGATTTCACATGTTAGAGGAAAGGATATTGGCTTAACATTCTCATTTCCTGTGAAACAAACATCTGTTTCATCAGGCCCTTTGATTAAGTAGACTACTGGAATTGAATGTGGAACTTTGCAGTCTACTGTGTGGCGTCATTTTTCATTGGTCCTGTCTCCCAAGGCGTTGAAACTTTGCAATCCACTATGACACTACTGGAATAGAATGTGAAACTCAAGAAAGAAAGGCATGATTCTTTTTTTATTATGCACATGGATATTTAGCCCCCTAAGCATTTGATAATCTAATGAATTTCCATGGTTGTTATTGTGTTAATTTATATTTTGCCTTGAGGCACTATGCTTTAGTGACGAGTGGAGTTCATGAAGTAGATACGGGATAAGAAGTCGATATTGTTCTAAATGGTTCCATTGATGTACTCATTATTCCTTACTTATATTATCTGTAAATATCTATATTTTGTGTTGATTATGAAACTGATTGGTTCTTTTTTTTAATGTCTAGGTGGCCAAAAAATTTAAAACTAGATATCATAGTTTTTGGTATGTCAAATTTAGAATGTATGCCATTCATAATCCATCAATTCAATTCGTATGTGTATGGTAATTGTTAAAGTCAGAGATCCTTTTTCGAATTAAAAACGGAATGATGACCCTTCACCACCAATATCTAAAGCTCATGTGGGCCCCTCGGGGGGATACTCGCTGCAATTAGTTGTTTGTGTTGGAATGTTAGTTGAGTCATCTTTACAATGAGCACCTCCAAAGGGTGTTTGGATTGTAGAATCACCCATATTATCAGACGTTGTTGGCCTACACCCCAATCATCATCACCTACTGAGGTTGCCCATTTTGTAAAAAATAGGAAGGATTGGTAGGCTTTAAGAATTTATACGCAAGTAACACATGTACATCAACCTTTTATGAAAGCATTGTTTGTTTTCAGTAGTGCCCGTATTCTCAGCAACACTATTATATCTTTAGACTTACTATCACATAAGTAAAACTTCATTTTTTTCCCAAAAGACAAGCCCGGTGACTTTATTACAATTGATATGAAGTTGAAACTATAAGAATTGTAACAAGAGTGTAACAATCAAATTTTTCCCACACACCCAGCCCGGTGCAACGCACGGGTGTGACCAAGGCCAGTTAGTTCAATTGGTAAGCAAACCATTTCTACTGAAACAACCAAAACTAATAATGCCCTCAACAAAATGTGCATCAGGTATTTCATACAGTGCTCAAATGAAGAAAGTAGCTTAACAATCAAATTTTGCTCACAGACAAAGCCCGGTGCAACGCATGGGTGTCGACAAGCCTCGTTATACTTATATTTCTTTCCACATTTAAGCAAAACCAAAAAAAAGGTAGATTTTTAGCGACCATAAGTTGTTATGTATTCTTCAGCCACAATTTATAGAAGTTACATGAGATGAAACATTAATGGACCTCAAATAGTTTTCTTATGTTTTAATTCGTTTTCATACGTTTTTGTTTGTTTTCATACGTTTTCTTCCGTTTTCGTACGTTTGCATACGTCTTGATCTGTTTTCACCCTTTTTCTCTGTTTTAGGTTGACTTTGGAAAGGCGCTAAACAGGCGTATAGGTTCGCCTTTCTATTTATTCAAGAAGAAGTCTAACATAATTAGTCAAACCATCTGAAGCATGTACAAAATCACCTTATCATTTTCATACATTTTCGTTCGTTTTCCCATGTATGCATATGGCTTTCAACGTTTTTGTTTGCTTTTTCATCGTTTACATTTGTTTTCGTTTGTTTTCGTACGTATTTGTCCGTTTTCATTCTGTTTTAGTTCGTTTTCAAACGCGTTTTCGTCCGTTTCATCTGTTTTTGTACATTCTTGTACGTTTCCGACCGTTTTTGTTCGTTTCGTGCATTTTCGAACGTCATAATCCATTTTCACCGTTTTTTTCCTTTTTCGTACGTTTTCATTTGTTTTCATACATTTTCGTTCGTTTTCATACGTTATTATCCATTTTCGTTCATTTTACACCGTGTTCGTCCGTTTTCGAACGCTTCTAAACATTTTTGAACATTTTCTTCTATTTTTGTACGTTTTTGTCCGTTTTATACATCTGCGTCCTCTGGTTCTGTTTTCGTCCATCCATCTTCTTACGTTTTCGTGCGTTTCAATACATTTTTGTCCGTTTTCCTACGTTCTCATTTGTTTTCATTGTTTTTCTTCCTTTTTGTACATTTTTATATGTTTTATCCGTTTTATACGCTTTCAAGAATGTGTAAAAGCGTATGAAAACATAAAAGAACGTAGATAACATATGATAACAGATGAAAACGTACAAAATGTACGAAAAGGAATGAAAACAGAGAAAAACGGATAAACACGTATGAAAACAAACGAAAATGGAGAAAAATGAACCAAGACGTAGGAAAATGAACAAAAATGTATGAAATGTATGAAGACGGACAAAAGCGTACGAAACGACCGAAAACAACCGAAAACGTATTAAAACGTAGGTAAACGGACAAAAAGTATGCAAACAAAAAGAAACGTACGAAAACGAACGATAACGTTTGAAAACATAAGAAAACGTAAGAAAAAGGATCAAGATGTATGGAAACGTAGGAAAACGAAAGAAAACGGACGAAAACGTGTGAAAACATATAAAAACGTACAAAAACTAGAAAAAAACGTAGAGAAAAGGATAATGAATCACTTCGGTTAGTATATAGAGCATCTTTGGCTTCTAAATTTTATTTTATTTTAAAAGTTACCAAAACCTTTCTAGAGTCATGATTTCAGAAGACACATTTAGACCCAAACTCATCTACACCTAAACCCATCCACCGAACCCTAACTATTTTGCCATCTCTACTTGCACCCCCTATGTAAATAATACTAGTAACTTAATATAAAAAATTACCCCCAATTCTTCCCTGTAAACACACACATAAAAAATAGACACGGTGAAATATTATTTATGTTGGTGTTTTGGATTTGCTAGCTTCCTCACTGGTATATTTTCATTCACTTAAATATATCTGTTTAATTACTCCGTTGTTACTTGTTATGCAAAAAACTAAACTTGTATGATATTTATAAACCCAAATCATTTAGTAGGTTTGATACGCAAAACCCATAAACTTATTAGGAATCAAAGTTATACCCTCAAGCCAAAATATATGTAGATTTGTTGACATAGCGGGTGTTTGTTTCGGCTTATATAACATAATAAGCCCCAATGTGTTTGATAAAATGCTCAACTCAACTCAAATGTTTAAGTCAGTCAAACTGCTTAGACAGATGTACGTGTCTATATGTTTAAGTCAGTCAAACTAGCTTGTCGCCTTATTGTGAATTCACACTTGTATGTCTTTTTCGGATGGTGTTGGAAATACTCATTATATGTTGACATTGTTACCTAAGCGCTTAGGAGAGGTTCTGGCTTTTGGATCGAATCTAAGTTTTGCAATCAAAATATACCAAATAATTGTTTTTCTATTAAGAATCAAAATCTGTCATCATCTTTGTCTTTACAATTTGCTGTTCTATTTATATGAAATGAAAGGGTACAATCTAAAAGTTGTGTCGGTTGGTGAACCGATGTGTCCCTTGAGAATAACTGTCAAATGACAGTTATTTAACTGCCATGTAACCGCCTTTTGTCTGCGGGTTATCTAGCGGGTTTGGGATTACCCGGTTTGATGGGTTTCGGTCCAATATTCTCCCCTCTAATCACAAACGCTGCTAGGTAGCTCTTTCAGTCCGATGAGTTGTCTCATAGTCAGAAATCTGATCTTCGGCAGTGCTTTTGTAAGTATGTCCGCTTTCTGGTATTCTCCGCTCACGAATTCGACTTGTATGTCTTCTCTTTCAACGCATTCTCTAATGAAGTGGTACTTCGTGTCAATGTGTTTGCTTCTTCCATGAAATACGGGGTTCTTCATTAGTGCTATAGCAGACTTGTTGTCGACCTGTATTGTAATCTTTTCTTCTTGTGAATGTGTGAGCTTGCTTAGTAGTCTCTTCAGCCATAATGCTTGTGTCGCTGCTGCAGTTGCTGCGATGAATTCTGATTCGCATGATGATAGTGCTACTGTGGCTTGTTTTTGTGTATTCCAGCTAATTGGTGATTCTCCATAGTAGAATATTATGCCGGTAGTTCCTTTTCCTTCTTGAGTGTTAACTCCGTAGCTACTGTCGCTGAATCCATGTATCTTGTTTCCTCCGTTATGCTTGTAGGTGATTCCATAATCCTTTGTTCCTTTTACATAGCGTAGTACTTGTCTTATGGCCTTCATATGTTGTTCTCTTGGTTCTTGCATAAAACGACTAAGTAATCCTACGGAATAACTTAAGTCGGGTCTTGTATGAAGCAGATATCTTAAGCATCCAATTAAGCTTCGATATTCGGTTGAGTTGACCATTGTTCCTTCATTGATCTTCGTTAGTCTTGTTCCTGGATCCATTGGTATCAATGTCTCGTTGCAGTCTAACATTCCAGCTTCCTTTAGGATTTTGCTTGCGTAGGCGGATTGTTTTATGGAGATGTCACCGTTAGTTTGTGTGACTTCTATTCCTAGATAGTAGGCTAACAATCCTAGATCACTCATTTCGAATTTTTCTTCCATTTGAGCTTTGAATTTGTCGATTTCCTTCTTTGGTGTGCCAGTAATGATTAAGTCATCTACATAGACTCCTATTAGTAATGTTGACAGTATCGAGTCTTTTGATTTCTTAGTGTAGATGGCTTGCTCCAGTGCGCATTTCTTGAAATCTAATGACTTCAATGTGTTGTCTAATTTTATGTTCCAAGCACGTGGTGCTTGTCTTAGTCCGTATAGAGCTTTTATAAGTCTATAGACTTTTCCATTGTCTTGTCTCTTTATGAATCCTTCGGGTTGTGTGACGTATACTTCTTCTTTTAAATCTCCATGTAGAAATGCAGATTTTACGTCAAGGTGATGTACTTCCCATTTATTGTTAGCAGCTATGGCGAGTAGTAGTCTGATTGTTTCCATTCTTGCTACTGGTGCGAAGACTTCTTCAAAGTCTATGCCATGCTGTTGTATGTAGCCTTTTGCTACTAATCTAGCTTTATGCTTGATTATATTTCCATTAGCATCTTTCTTGGTCTTGAATACCCATTTTAAGCCTATTGCTTTATGTCCTTTGGGTAGAGTGGTTAACTCCCATGTATTGTTTCTATTGATGGAATCTAACTCGACCTTCATTGCTTCAATCCATTTTTGATCGCTTGATGCTTCCTTGTAGTTCTTGGGTTCATCTTCAACTAATAGTAATTCCTCGGTGTTCTCGTATAAGTCCTTTAATGTTCTAAAACCTCTTAATGGCGTGTGATCAAAGTGTGATGGTGAATCTATGATTTGAATTGAATCATGGTCACTTTGATAGTATGATTGTGTTGAGGTGTTAGGTGTGACTTGGGAATTTACTTCTGATGATCGTGTTGATGGTGTGTGAGGTGTTTGAGAATGTGAGGGAGAGTCTCTAGTTGGTGATGCGTAATCATCATCATCATTATTGTCGGGAAACTCATTATCGTCTTCATTTGGTTGAGTTTCTTGATCAGGATGTTCATTTGTGACTTCAGGGTCTCCTATATTGAAGTTTGTCCATTCAGGTTCGTCATTGGTGTGCTCACCTATATAGTCCTTCCAATCCCATGTTTCATTCTCCTTGAACTTCACATCTCTACTAACACATACCCTTTGTGTTGTTGGATCAAATAAGCGATAAGCTTTCGATCCTTGTTCGTTTCCTAAGTATACCATTTTAATGCTTCTATCATCTAACTTAGTCAGATGTTGTGATGGTACCTTCGCATATGCTATGCAGCCGAAAATTCTTAGATTTTCTAAGTTTGGCTTTCTTTGTTTAATTGCTTCGTATGGAGTGATGTCTTCTAGTGCCTTTGTAGGAACACTATTTAGAATATGTATGGCATGTCTAACAGCTTCAGCCCAAAAGTTTTGTGGCATGTTCGTCGCTTTCATCATACATCTCGTCATGGACATAATTGTCCTATTTCTCCTTTCTACTACTGCATTTTGTTGTGGCGAGTAAGGTGCAGTAAGTTGTCGTGCTATGCCGTTTTCCTTACAATATTGTGTGAATTCGTTTGATGTGAATTCTCCTCCTCGATCCGTTCTCAACATTTTTAATGTTGTCCTTAATTCATTTTCAGTAGATTTCTTAAATTCCTTGAAAGTATCAAATGCTTGATCTTTCGTACTTAAGAAATATGCCCACATATATCTTGAGTAGTCATCTACTAACAAGAATATGTATTTCTTTCCGGAAGGTGTTGGTGGTGTGATTGGTCCACATAAATCTCCATATACCAAATCTAAAGGTGATGTGGATCTAGCTTTTGCTTTCTTTGGGAATGGCGCTCTGCTATGTTTACCAATCAAACAAACATCACAAATTTGTGTTGTATGTTTAATGGCAGGTATTCCGTGGACTAAATCTCTTTGAGCCATTGATTTTAGTGACTCGAAGTTGAGATGTCCTAGTCTTGCATGCCATAACCATGTATCTTCCTTCAAGTTTGCTAGTAAGCAAACAGGTGTACCTATCCTTAGATTTGCCTTATATAGTCGATTTTTCTGTCGTGTGACTTTCATGAAGATTTGGTTGTCCATGTCATAAAGTCGTAATTCGTCGTCTTCCATTACAACTTTGCAACCAATTTCAGTGAATTGTCCAAGGCTCAATAAGTTGCTTTTCAAGTCAGGAATGTAATATACATGTGATATGATTCTTTGTTTCTCATCATCACATTCTATTATGATTGAACCTTTTCCTTTAATCTCTATATATGAACCATCTCCGAATCTTACTTTTCCACTAACCTTCTCATCTAATTCCTTAAAATGTTCTCTTATTCCAGTCATATGATTACTAGCTCCATTGGCTAAATACCCTTCCATCTTGACACAAGCAAATAAAACACACGAAAACACCCTTCCATCTTGACGACGATGCTGACAAATTTGGAAGGCGCGACGACGATTCATCAGGACGTCACGAAAACACCCTTCCATCTTGACGACGATGCTGACAAATTTGGAAGGCGCGACGACGATTCATCAGGACGTCACGAAAACACCCTTCCATCTTGACACAAGCAAATAAAACACACCTCATACCACTTTATGATCATAGCCAACCCAAAACAACAATGGATTTACCAAAACGATGTCGCACATGTGATATTTGTATAAAAAATGCAAGCACATATCTGTAGATTCCTTATCACATTGCAAAACAACAATCGGGAAATATCATGACGTGAAAATATAGGATGGGACATATAATTCACATCCCAGGTCCTTCCGTTTTACGCACCAAAACAACATTTGCAGAAGTTGAAGCTTAGAACCATCACGACGAATATATCATACCATCACGACAAATACATCAACGAATCAGGCAACAATGAAACACCGTTATTAATTGTCGAAACACCAAAACCCTAAACAGTCACCACTTATCTAACCCACCTCAGTTAAATAACCCGTGTATGTGTGTGTGTGTGTGTGTGTGTTTTGTAACCATGGTTTCCGCTCTTTGGGCTGACAAATTAGACACTAAAAAAATGAGTTAGTACTATTAATAGGTGAGAGTGATAATGGACGGCACGTGTACTGCATGCAATAAACTCAACCCACCCGCCAAATAAACCTCATTTTTAATCCCTCAAGCCGCCAGCTCAGCTCGGCGTGTGAACAGTGTCGGCTCAAGCCGCGGCTACACATTTCATTAAAGCCGGCCCACTCCCTCAAGCTGATCCCCCAACTCAGTGTTCTTCGCAACAGTGTTGGCTCCAACCTTACTTGGACAAATGTTATATAGGATAATATTGTATCAATAAAGCATAATATTTAAGAACTGTATTTATGATCAAAATATTTACTTTATTTAAGATCATTATAAACTAAAAATATGCCTCATTTATTTTGAAAGTTATTTTTATCTTTAAAAAAAATAGGAGTAACAAACAAACTCATTCATTGAAAATTTCAATCAATTTTGGTTCAAGACTAAAAAATATTTCGAGATCCCTCCCAATTTTTGGTTCCCCCCTAAATTCCCCGCCCCAAATCCACCTCCTCTGTGTATTATTTTTCTCTCTTTTTCTTCTCTCATCCACTAATCAAACTGTAACCCCTTATATCTATAACCATTTCCGCCTCTTATAACCGCCAATCCACTACCCTTTATTTGATCATTGATTTAGGTTTTCTAATCTACAACAAGTAGAACACACTGATTTTAATCCTTACATGGTCGCTCAATGGTGAGGATGATTTTACTAGTTTGTTATAAATGTTTATGCAATTTATGACCTCCTGATGATTATAAAATTCTGTGATCATGATTCTAAGTAATGCCAGTGTCTTTATTTAGATTGATTCTTTGTATCCAATGGAAGTTTGTGGTCTTTGTTTTAATTTCCTATTCATGAATGGTTAATAATTTTTCTTAGGACACACATGTTTTGCAGGCTGGTGAAATTGAAGGTGAAAAATTAATTGAAAAATTGAAGCTAGCAATATGGTTTGTCTACAAAGTGAAAGGTAAAACCGCAAAACCATATTTTTACTTTAGCTAATCAATACAACCTTGCCTACTGATTAGTGAGTGACCATTTGTTGAAGTGTCATTTTATAATTTGGTATATACAATAAGAATCAGCCATGCTTATATATCTACATGTCAACATTCATTGTCAATATTGTACACATACACACATGTATTTTAGGTCAATTTGTGTTATGTTTATATGCTAAATAAATCTGTTGCTTTATATAAATAACACAGCTGATGGAAGGGGCGTCTTTGTACAGGTCTAATATTTAAGTACTTTTATCATTCTTTTTGTGACATTGATGATCCAGTGTTTCTTCTTAA
>BQNB010057631.1:2283-38129 GCA_026074375.1 Tanacetum coccineum | reverse complement strand
ATAAAACTAGTCCAAAAAGCCATGCAAGGTTATTTTTAAGATTCCAAATGATATTTTCAGGTTATAGCTTATTAGTATAAGCTAAAATAAGATGTTTTAACGTAACAAAAGTTTAGAAAAAGGATTCGTTAGCTAGAAAATCAAAACAGGTCATTTTTAGGGGTTTTACCAAATACACATGGGTTTGAGGATTCAAAGCTTCAAACAAGAGTTCATATATGATCTTAAGAGTATTATGAACATTATAATACAAAATATAAACTTTTGGAACAAGATCTTAGGCTTACTTGAGCTAAAATATGACGAAATGGGGTTTTCAGGTTCGTACGCCTAGTAACGACTTCAAGGCTTTGTTTTTCTTGCTTCTTGGCTTCTATTATGAGCTTAGGGACTTCTATTAACCTTCCTTGATCTGAGTTAGAACTCCGTTGATGAGTATATGAGTTTTTGAGGTGTGGTTTGAAAGGGGTGTAGAGTTTGGCTTATATATGGTGAAAACACCCTTATTGCCCAAGTTTTCTTAGGGATTAAGGGTTAGGATCTATAGTATGATGACTAATGAGGCCTAGAGATGAGTATTGAGGGCTAGGGAGTGTAGCTTTGCAAGGTGGAGAGGTTTTGGGGATGTTTGGAGGTCACGGCTAACAAAGGTGACAAGGTGGTGATGTAGCAAGCTAGAGGACAAGTATTTTAGCAAGGAGGTGATGGAGGTGGTTGCTACGCTACTTGGTGATGTCATGGTGAGGTCATGGAGGTGCTAAGATGGGTGCTTGGGTTTAAAATGGGTCAAAATGGAAGCAAATGGTTCACGGGTTAGTTTAGGGCTCGTTTTAGGGTTTAGGGTTTTAAAATATGGATTAGGGTTAGGATTAATGGTAGATTAAGGTTTAAGAGTAGTGTTAGGACTGAGATTAGGGCTTAGGATTAAGGTTTAGGGCTTAGTTTTAGGTTTATGGTTTAGTTTTTGATTGAAAGTGAATTGATTGAAAGTGAAATTAGGGTTTAGGGTTTTAGATTAGGGTTTAGGATGAATTAGGGTTTAGGTTTAAGGTTTAAAAGTCATGCATTAAGTTCCTTGTACCCTTGTGTTAAAGTGGTGAAAAGTTTGAAACATGGTTTAGGAGCTTAAATGACCTAATTAGTTTTCTTGCATCCATTGACATATACATTTAGCTTTAAGAAAGTTAGAACTGAATTTAGGAGGTAATGATATTCAAATGGAGTTGTGAATTGGAAACTTGTACACATGCTTTAAAAGGCTTGTACATTCATTTTAAAGTATACATAATCATATAATCTAGGGTTTAGATAAAGACTTTAAATGGTTTAAAATGCTTGTTTAGATATAATGTTTTGAAAAGTATGTTAAATGGATAATGTATTTAGTAAAAAATGAATTAAGATATAACTTGACATATCAGTTGTGATACATGAAAAACACATAGATACAGATGGCAATGAATATGTAGTTGCTTGAGCTGTTTTACTTTAGAGATGTAAGTTACGTTGCATTATGAGATAAAGCAAAAAAAAATTCCCTGTAAGAAGGTGATATATTTATAATAGATGGATATTACATTGCATCTAATTTAATAGATGGATATATAATTGAAGAAAAATAGAGTTGTTTAACTTCTCAACAGCTTCTTGGTTCAACATCTTCTTGTGTGAAATGTTTTCACCCAAAATCTCCATCTGACTTCACAAACATTTGAAGCCTATCAAAAGTTTGATCAAGGGCCTCTGAGCTAGGAGCAGAGAAGTTTTCATACTGCTGCTTTATGATATTTCTTTGAGTTTTCTTTGTAGCAGCATTACCCCTAAATCTCTTTTCAATAGCTTCCAACAGTGAATTCACATCCTTGATTGAGTTAAACTTTAATTGATGTTCATTAGGAATGCCCATCATCAAAGTGATTCTGGCCTTCAGCTCTAATTTCTTCCGAGCCTTCTCTTCAACAGTTGTAGGAGGTATTACTTTTTCAACACCTTCCACAACTGTTGTTTTTGGTGCAGAGTTTCCATTCTCTATGACCTTCCATAGAGCATAGTCAATCATCTAGATGTACTGTTCTATACTCATCCTCTAGAGCTCAAACTCACCAGGTTTGAGCATTGGAACCTTGGATGCAGCCACCATATGTGCAGATTCTGAATCCATATCTTCTAGCAAAGAGATCTTGTGTATCCAAACAGGTTCTTCTAATTCAAAGCTTCTCAACAAGCTCTGATACCACTTGTTGATCCCACTTCAATGGATCTTGAATCCCTTAGTTTGTGTAAGGTTTAGTTATGCAAGATAAATCCTACACAACTTATGATAGAAACTTTGTTTGATAATACTAAAGATTATGCAGAATCTACTCTTTAATATAAGAATAATTCTTTAGTGAAACAGTAACACAAGAACACAATTTAATTCAACAATAAAAGCTCCAATATTATTATTACAAATAATACGAATACTCTTCTAGTATTAGGGTTACAAAACCTTGAAGCTATGAACAACTCTATGACTCATTTTTGATACTTTAATACATAGAATTCTATACCCTAGGACCTCCTTTTATACACCAAGGAGTCCCAATAGGATTACAATATTTTCCTAAGTTATCATGATCTTCTAAACAAATAACTTATACATATCTTTTACAAAAATATCTCATACATATCATATAAGCAATCTTTATCTTTTATCTGAGCAGTCTTTATCCTTTTAGCAGTTGTAATCTTTCAGCAATTGTAACTTTTATACCAGCGGCATTAACTTTCAACACCAACATTAGTAACTTTTGTACCAGCAGCACTAACTGTGTACAAGCAGCATTAACTACTTAGAAAGTTTTCTTCAATCTTCACCAGCAGTACTAAGTTACACTAGCAGTACTAACTTTACTCTAGCAGTACTAACATTACTAGCAGTAGTAACTAGCAGTAGTAATATACACTAACAATAGTAACTTACACTAGCAGTAGTAACTAGCAGTACTAACTACTTAGCATATTTTTCATTAAGATTACTAACATCACTAATTTATGCTTAGCAGCAGTAACTAATACCTTAACATCAGTAACTTCAAGAAGGCTTTTAATCCCAATAATCTTCCCCTAAACTTGATATTTATCTTCAAAATCATCAAGTTTCTTCATTAAAAGATTCATCAATCACCAAGAGGATGCTTCTAAACAAATCATTGAGGTACATAGCATTCCTTAAGTTGTTTCTTGACTAATCTTAGAAGCTCAAATGCCATTTCACACTTATAATCAACTTGGACCTTTACATCATTGAACATCTAATGTAGTGTGTGTTTTGTAAGTGGATACATCTTCTCAACCAACAGATAATAAAGTATGTTTTGCATTGTCACATAATGAACTCCATAAGAATCATAAAGCTTCTAATTCAGCACTTTAACTAACCCTTGTTGATTCTTCCATACACTATCTTCAAGATGATGTTCAAACATGGTCTTCAAATTAAGATGTAAGAAAATATCTATGTAATTCGCTGGCTCTGTCTTCTTAAATCTTGCTTTGACTATACTCTAAAGAACTTCCAAATCTTCTTTGTCAAAGTTTTTAAGCATCTTTCCAAAAGTTAAATACATTTGAGAATTACCATCTGCTTGGATAATTTGGAAATAACTTTTCTTCCCTTCTTTATAGATCTTGTAGTCAACAATGGTTGGAGATTTGGTAGATAAAGGTGTAGCTTCAATAGTTACATCATCTCTATCATCTGAAATGATTTCCATACATTGCTTAAGCTCTTCAGTTTCTTTATCATCATCCACCTTTTGCTTCTTAGAGCTTTCTTGTTCCAGAGCTTCTCCTACTCTCTTTGAGCTACTTTCTTGTGCTGTTTCTGCTTCAGCTTTCTTAGAACTTTCTTTCACCAGTTATGTATCCATATCTACAAAGGTGTTTACCCTCTTCATAGCTTTATCTAATAAGTCTTGAATATTTGCAAAGGATTTATTCTTTAAGTCTTTGGGCTTCCATCCTTCTATGTTTTTTAGGTAACTACACATAAAACTCCTTTGCTGAGCTTTTGTTGGTGGCCTGTTCCTTTTCTCTTCTGCTCTTTCAACTGCAAAGTGTTTTCTTCTTTTCTCTAAGAGTTGTACAAATAATGTAGCCTTTTCAGCATCAGACAACTCTTCTTTCTCTTGAGCTTGCAGTCTTTGAGCCAGTTGATAATCAGCTTCAAATTTAGCTTGAATATCATCCCAAGCTATGTTAGCTTCTTCAACTTTTTGAGCTTTTTCCCTGGCAAGCGAGTTCTTCATCAATCTTGAAGCTTGAAAGCAAGTTCTTCATCAAGCTTGAGTAGCTCTTTCTTAGACATTTTCTTCACATGTTCTTCTTCAACCATTTTGCCTTTACCTTTGTCCTTGACATGTGTTGGTTGTTGTGAAGAAACTATTGGTATAGGAGCTTGCTCTTGTTCATGAAAAACAATCCTTTTTGCTCTTTAATAACGTCCCCTTTTTCTTGAACATTTACACTTTTCAAAGCTGCAAGTGCTTGAGCCAGTGTGACTTCATCAACACTTAAATTTACATCTTTATTAGCAACTTCACTTTCAACAACTACCTCATCACCTTCAAAATCATTTACTCTAAACATATCTTCATCTCTGTAAACATTGACCAAGTAAATATCTTTATCAGCATCAATATCATCTATCCTCCCCTATTTAGATGCATCCTCCTGATCACCCAAACTTTATTCTTCAGAGGATACTACTCTTCTAGATCTACCAACCCTGTATAATCTTTTGAGCTTATGAGTTCTTGACCCTCCTTTCTTCTCTAACTTCTTAACTCTCTTCTTTAAACTTGTAATCTCCTGAGCTTGAGCAGTCTTTGTGTTCTCCAGGTCAAGGACTCTTTGTTACAATTTGGTACAAAAATCCATCAATTCCTTAAGTTGCATACTAGGCTCCTAGTGACAGCCTCATCTGCTACATTTGTAGAATCACTAGAAACACTAGACTAAGAAATCTCAGTGTCTTTCTCCTTAGGCCTTCTTGATTTTTGTTTCCTTTATTGTTGAGATGATGATGGTTGTGTAATGATGAGTGTGTGATGGGGATCAGTTGGCATTGCTGAACCTTCACCTATTTCCTCTTGAGCTTGAACTACCATTGTTGGAAATAATGGTGTTACTCTACCATAAAAGTCTTTTCCTTGCCTTCTCATGTTAGCAAAAAGCTTCTTTGTGTGAGAGGGTGCAATATAAATCCTGTTGTATGTTGCCACCCCTTCTAGTTGATTATTCAAAAAGACTTGTACAAATCTTGGATACATCAAGAATTTGACAGCAGTATCCAAGTTCTTTACCATGCTTTCAAAAATATACTTGGAAAAGTTGAACTTTTAGTTTGTTGCTAAACAGATAATTACAGAGGCCATAGTGCTACTAAATTCATTCCATGCAGTAGTCTTAGTACTTAGGCATTGTAAAATGGTATGAATAAGGAATTTCCATTAGGGAGAGAAGAATGCCTTATAGAAAGTAAGCTTTTGTGAAAGTTTTTCATACCTCATGAGTGTAAGCTGTTCAAAAATTATAGCATTTGGCAGATAATCAACACCATCAACATCTTCTAGTTGAAGATCTCTTCTTACAGATGCTTCAGTAACAACAATCTTCTTCCCATCCACTAGGGCTCGTAACTGAATTTCACCATTAACTGTTTTCGCCTTGATAGTAGACCAGAACTGTTCAATGCACGATGTATATATAGTAAGATTGACTGTTAAAGCATACTTTATAGAACTTGCATTCAGAAAATCCACTATCTGCTCAAATCCTTCACTTTTAGCAGATTTAGTCAAAAACATGACTAAATTATGAGTATCAGCAAATTATAGGGTCGTCATTGTGTTGGGTTTTGATGGTAAATGATGAAATTAAGTTAGGGTTTATGATTAGAGAGTATATGAATGATTAAAATTGATTAAATGATTGAATGAAACCCTTAATCGAAGTATTTATGAAACTACCTTCAACAACATTAACGTTCACCAGCAGTTGTAAGTTATGCCTAGCAGCATTAACATTTAACTAGCAGTAGTAAGTAACCCAATAGTAGTATCTCAATAGTAAATTAAGCCTAGCAGTATTAACTTACAACAAGTCATAGTAAGTTGTGCCTAGCAGCATTAATTTTCCCTAGCAGTAGTAAGTTTATGCCTAGCAGCATTAACTTTGAATCACCAGCATTAACTTTAATTCCTTTCTAATCAGCTTTTCCATCATCAAATTAATATTTTAGCTCACAAAATCTCTCTGTCTATTTTTGATTTCTCTTGATTCTTTTAGCTCACAATTCTCTTTATCTATTTTTGTTTTCTCTCAATTCTTTTAGCTCACAATTCTCTTTGTCTGTTTTTGCTATATTCAACTCTCTTTTTGTTTTTCAACTCACAAATTCTGTCAATTCTTTTACTCACCAAATCACTCTATCTGTTTTTATCACACATCTCTCTTTTTGTTTTTCAACTCTTAAAATTCTCTCGATTCTTTTACTCACTAAATCACTCTATCTATTTTTTTATCACACATCTCTCTTTCATCTTTCTTGTTCCTGTAAACCCATTTAGTGCCTATGGGCCTTTTGCCATTTGGTAAATCCACCAGGGTCTAAACCTTTTGTAATTTGAATTGTAGAAGCTCATCCTGCATAGCTTCTATCCAGCTTGGATCCTTCAATGCATGAATTACCTTTTTGGGTTCTTCTTGTGATAGAAAGCAAGCAAATAAGCAATTTTGAAAGTCTTTATGGTTTGTTCTTTGCTGAACTGAACTAAACAAACCATGTTCTTCCAAATTCTTTGTCATTCTTCTTGTTTGAGGTGCTGAATTCAAGTCTCTAATAATTTGTTCAACTGGATGATCTTTGTGTATTCTTGTAGTTAGAATAGGACTGACAGGCATAAATGTATTCAAATTGTTCATGTCAGCCTCTGCACCAACATCTTCATAATCATCTGAATACATAATATCTTCCAATTCAGGCATATTTGGATCATTTGGAAGTTCAATGCTTGTATTACTACTAACAGCATTAACTTCTATGCCAGCAGTATTAACAGTTGAACTAACAGTATTAACATTGTTAGTGTTGTTTCCATCACTAGCAGTATTAATATTGTTAGTGCTGTTAACACTATCATTCTTATTACTTGGATCACCACCTTCTTTTCCTGGTTCTTCAGTAACCTTCTTTTCATTATCTCCTGAAGGTTTGAATCCAGCATCAGGAGAACTCTTTGAATTTTGAGAGAATGGTAGATCAGCAGGCCACAATGGTAGCAGAATGTAATCTTTGCCAGGTACTGTCTCCATTCTAGCTTTACCTGCATCATCACATGCTTTTGTACCTGCATTACCATTAGACTGATTTCCTGCAACAACTGGCTTATAATTCATTGACTTTGTTAGTGCATCAATATCAAAAAGCCAATTTGGTCCACTTCCTGCAATATTAGGTGTATTCTCACTAAATTGGACATGCATGTTCTCAATAAACTATCCTTGTTCTACTCTTGAATACTCTAAATGCTTTACTATTGATTGAGTACCCAACAAAGAATCCTTCATCAACCTTACCATCAAACTTGCCTAAGTGATCTATGGTATTGAGAATTGTAACAGGACACCCAAATGGTCTCATAAAACCTAAAGCTGGTTTTCTACCAAGAAAAAGTTCATAAGGGTCTTCTTATGAGGCTTAGTTACTAATACCCTATTTTGCACATAGCAAGCAGTATTAACTGCTTCAGCTCAAAAAGTAGTGGGTAACTTATAATCAGCTAGCATTGTCCTAGCAGCCTCAATTAGTGTTCTATTTTTTCTCTCAGCTATTCCATTTTGTTGAGGAGTTCTAGCTACACTAAATTCTCTCTTTATACCTTTTCTCTCACAAAACTGATTCACCTCCTTATTCTTGAACTTAGTTCCATTGTCACACCTAATTACCTTAACCCTTTGATCTATTAGATTTTTTACTCCAGTTATAAAGGACTTAAGAATGCCACTAGTCTCATCCTTAGTAGCTAGAAAGAAAACCCAACTAAACCCATTGTAATCATCTGTGACAACTAGGCAATACATCTTTTTCATTAAGATTTTTACAAATGTTGGACCAAACAAATCTATGTGCAACATATGTAAATGTTGGCTGATTGAACTTACTGTTTTAGACTTACAAGAAGCTCTATGTTGCTTTCCCTTTTGACAAGCAACACAGGTTTGATCATTTTCAAAAAGTTTTGAAGGTAGACCTCTTACAAGATTTCCCTTAACCAGTTTATTCATAGTTTTGAAATTTATGTGTCCAAGCCTTCTATGCTAAAGTTTAGATTCATCAAATGTGGCTTTTTCAATGAGACAAGTTAGACCTCTTTTAGGAACAATATTCTTTAAATCAACACTATACATATTATTCTTTCTAGGAACTTTAAGTAAAACATGACTTTCATCAGTTAACTTAAAGTTTAGAGATAAAATAATACATTCAGTGTCATTAAAGAGAACACTATTCTTTTTGTCACACATTTGTGAGACACTAAAGAGGTTAAACTGTAATTCTCTTACAAAATACACATTCTCAAAATCTAAATTACCAGTTTTGATTGTACCTCTGCTTGTGATTTTCCCTCCTTTGGGATTACCTCCAAAGGCAACATATCCTCTATCAATTTCTTTAAAGTCAGTAAGATAGGACATATTCCCAGTCATGTGCCTTGAGCATCCACTGTCAATCACTCCTTGGTTTTGTAAATCTGATAAGTGCTTAATTACACATATCTTTTACCTCCAAAAACGAGCTTAAATGACCAAAAACAGACAAAAACTGCCAAATATATGTTTGTTTTGCATTTGTATTGTGCAGGAAGTGGATATCATCAAAAAGACAGAAAACCAAGCCAAAATGACAAAACTGAGCATGGAATGGAAAAGACTGTGCAAAATCAAGGCCAAAGTCCAAAAATGCCAAAGTCAGAGTCAATACTGAAGAATACTATTGAATGCAATCTTAACCCATCTGATGGGCCGGGAAAGCCCAATAGTATATTTATGAAGACTGTGAAGACCAAATGGGCCCTCAATCATTTACAACAGCCCATTTGTGTGCATTTGACAAAGACTGTGAAGACTTTGAAGGCCCAATCCTAGCCCAGTTACAGCCAATCTCAGCCATTGTACACACAAAACCCACTTCATAACCTTATTGGGCTTGAAAAAGCCCAATAACCAAACCTGTACCTTATTGGGCCTTAAAAAGCCCAATAACATAAGCCTAAACCTTATTGGGCCCAGACACACTCAATTGGGCCCAATACAAGCCCAATAGCCCAAAACATCTTTTTTATAAAACTCAAGGACCAAAAATGTAAATTTTAAAAACTTGTTTTATAATTAAAAATGAAAAAAATAAAGAAAAGGGGCCAAAGATGCCAAGTTTTAAAAGTTGTTTTATAAGAAAAAGAGAAAAATAAAACACAAGGGCTGAAATTGCAATTTTCCAAAAATCCTTTTAGTTATAAAACGCAGGGACCAGTTTTGCAATTCCCCTAAACCTTCTTTGTTTTCTTTTCATAAAACAGAGGGGCCATTTGTGCCACTTTCCAAACTTTGTTATAACTAAAATCGGCTTAAAAAGAAATGAAGAGGGACATTTGCAAACCGGCCCAAATAATAATAAAAAGAATCGGCCCAAGAAAGAAGCCCAAATAAAGGACTTAACGACTGTTAGTCTCCACACCAGAAACATATCACATCGTTAGTCCTCAAGCCATGACATCGTTAGTCCCTACACTAACGCCCGTTACCCGCTTCATCTTTATTTAAAAGTATAATAAAATATGAGCAAAAATGAGCATTGATATGGTCATGGTCAATGACAATTATTGTGCATAATCAATTTAATGTGAAATGTCAAAAGTAAATAAATGGGGCTGGTTTTTAAGTTGATTGACTGTGATTATTGCTTTCCATAAGCAATTTTAGACAATTTTAATGATGATTTGGCCATCGTTGAAGTTTCTATCAAACAAAATTTCGATTGATATGAAGGATTTAAAAGAATTGCCAGTTCTAATACTCTATTCCCTCTATTAAATAGGATGAAAAACACACATTGAAAATCATCTAGGAGTAGTTTATCTCATATATTTTTTTTCAGCATTTTACTTTACTGCAATTATGTTAAATTCTCTGTTTTAAGCTTTGAGGTAAGCAAATTCTCTTTTCAAGTTTTGTGATCTCAAGTTTTATCAATAAAAAGTGAAGTTTCATTATCATTTTTTTATTTACTGTTCTACGATATTAAGCTTAGTCTCTTATCTTTTTATTTCTTGTCTTATAAAATTGGTGACGCATATGTCATATCGTTGTTCTTCGTTATCCTGTTTCTTTTCACTTTGCATTCAATTAAAATCAGTGGAATATGATATATGGAGCGGCAATTTCTCTATTTTGTCTTATCTAATTTTTGCAATTTATTATAATGGTAGAGACGTAGGTAGAGTTGGGGATCCGATCAGTAACAGTTGTTGAAAATTGAGGTTGCGGCATTTCTGGAGTTTTGTCATTTTCTAATTTTTTTGATTTAATTAGGAGTAGTATGCATTAAATTCAATCATGGTAGCAGCAAGTGGTATTTGCAATTGGTTATCTTCATTCGTTTATGAAGTTTTTGGTAGCGGTATTTTACTCGTTTTTGTCTTATTCTTATTTTTCAATTAATTAGATTAGAGGTAATTTAGTGGTGAAAATAACGAGCAGCAGCTTCATATCTAGGATCGATCTTTATTCGTTTTTCATCTCGTAATAGTTTAGATTTTGTTTGTAATGGACGGGTTTGATTTATCGTAATATGATTTCGGTTTAATTGTTGTTAATGCTTATGGATGCGGGGTTAAAGTTTATGGAGCGGTCTTATCTTGACATTTTGCACTCTTCATTATATTTGGTACCTCTAATCATTTTACTTATCTCTTTATTTCATTTATAGTTATACTCCTATTGCCATGATATGTTTAGGTCTCATTATCATCCCTTTGCTTGTTTCCGTAGCTTAGGTATGCTCTTTATTTTTAGCATGATAGTTGTAATTGCCATGTTTATTTTTGCAATTATTATTAGGGTTAAAATTTGATTTAGTTGCTTAATTTGTCGCGTTTCTTCAATTACCGTTAACGTTTTTAATTTAGAATCGTAATTGCCTTAATTGTTAAATTATTTTTTTATGCTTTTATATTTTGTCAGTAGATATAGAAACAAATCAAAAATATTTGAATTATTCAAAATCCCGATCACAAACTTCAACAAGAAGTTCAATTCACGCCTCGTCGAGAAACAAAAACGACTAGAAGGGGTTACTTTCGAAGTCGATACTTCCGGAATTATATTTTATTTGTGAGTTGGTTTGTCGCTTGTTAAAAGTGATTTTCTGGTTGGCTTATATTATATATATACTATTGACATCGATCAATTTTTGACGTCGTTGCCGGGGAGGCTTTGTTACGAATTTTAAGTTATTGTTTGAAGATTGTTTTTTGAAGATCCTTCCTCGGAAGTTATTATTGTTTTTGTGAATATTTTCATATATAAAAAAATACAAAATATTATAAAGTAATAAAAAAATCCAAGAAAAAAAGTTAAAAAAACAACAAAAGAAATCGAGTTGTCAATTGTTAAATCGGCTCACCTTTGATACTACCAAGCTAATAAATTTAATGAGGGGTATTAGTGTATAGGGCGGGTTTGATCCTAGAACATCACCCTAAAGGAAAAAGTTTTTAAAACGCTTTGCGCAATTTCTCGCTTTCTTTGCAAGTTTTTCTAAAGAGCTACTGTGCACCTTTAGGTTACCAAAAATATTGTGTTTGTTTTTAATTAAAAAAAATCTCAAAAAAAATTCTTCTTTATCTCCCAATTGTTTAATTCTCATGGAATCATCCGTCCAATTCATCTGTGTCTTATGTGGAAGTCTGAGTGATTCGTATACTGTTGTCCATGTTCTACTTGTGAGTTATGTGAACGCCACGCTCCATTTCATGGTTATGATTGTCCATCACAAGTCTCCCGCCATCCCCCCCTGTTTACAATTCAAGGATCCCGTTGTTTTCAATCAAAACCTTGATAATTTTCCACAAACTTCACCAAGTTTTCCATAGCAATATCTTTGTTGTGAAGACTGCGGGGGTCCTCATGCGAATTTTGAATGTCAACCGATGAATCATTCTACTTCTTCCGGTTTTGACCAATTCCAACCCCCGCAGTATCCCGTCATTCATCAACCTTGTCAGGATATGAGTACGGAAATGTTGCTTGCTAAAGAGAACTTAATAAAAGCTATACAAGCCTGTTTGAAAAATAATAATCAACCTCCAGAAGAAAAGGGAGTATATTGCAATTTTGTAGCTGAGTTTAATTAGTCTAGAGAACAGTTATGCAACTTTGAAAAGAATTAGCAGAATTATACAGAAAAGTATGTAAGAATTGCTGCCTTCAACTCTTATAAAGATTTACAAACCTCTCCCCCCTTGGTAATTACTTCGAATCAACTAAAGCAAAGAAGAGCAGGCAGCTAAAATTTGTACTCCATATTGGAAGTGTCCTATTTTCGATAATGATGACGAGGAGGAGTATAATATTCAAGTGAGGGAATATTATAAGAATTCCCCTGTTGCAATCACACCCGACTTACCAATTACGAACTCTCTCATAATGGAGGATGAGCATCTTGACAATACTTTTCCGGAATCGGATTTAGGACGATGAAAATGCAGTCTAGTGTTGAGGCTTAACCTAACCCCAAGTAGTCCTCCGAGGATTTATCACGATATTGAATGTAGAGTGGTTGATGTTGCCGTTTTGTGATGATTTACGACTTTTTCTAATCCTCTCTTTGATTCTTACAACGATTCTACCTCTAGTGATGACGAGTCATTTTCTGATGAGGACGTTCCGAAGGAAAATTTCAAAATTTATTCGAACCCTCTTTTTGATGAAGAAATCATTTCCACTAAGATAGATCCGCATCACTTTAATGCAGAGTCTGATCTAATAGAATCATTTCTTAATAAAGAGACCATGATAACTTCCCCTAAGATTGATTTCCTTCTCGAGGAGTTCGTCGGTGAGCTCGCTCTTATCAATCCAATTCCACCGGGAATTGCTGAAACCAACTTGAATCCGAAGGAAGATATTCGTCTTATTAAGAAGTTATTATTGATATTTCTAGAGACCTCGGACTCCGGAAAGGAACTTAATTATGTATTTCTGATGCCCATAATCGATCTTTCTCCTCACTTCTATCCCCGTTAAGAATAGTGACTCTCTTTTGGAGGACGTTCGACTATACTTCTTGTTGCGGAAATGACTCGTACCAAACGGGTATTGATGGTCGATGCTATAACTCTGAAGAAGGGATATTCTTGTTCTTGTGTCATGTGCTCGATCCTGGGCGAGTTGATAGAGTGTGTGGAAGATATTTTTGGAGAACCTAGAGTTCATATGCCTATTGTTTTACCCACCCATCCTACCCTTTGTCAGGATCTGGACTTCACTCTTTCTACTGATTTCAGCAGATATGATCTTGTAGTTTCTTTTCCTTCAGAAATAGAAACAGACTTTCGTCCAGGGAATATCTTTGAAGTCCAAATCAAGAGATTTCTATCAACTAAATTAATTTTCTAATCTCATTCATCAGTGATTCCTCTTCTCTAGTGGTTCTGAAACTTTGCTTATATTTTCATTCCGAAATTGAGGACAAATGTTTACAATCCTGAATTCTTTTTTTGTTCAAAAGAGGAGAAATCTCCTCCATCTCTTTTATCCCCCCCCCCCCCCCCCCCCCCCCCCCCCCGTGGCCTTTAAAGCTCCCCTCCAAAGGATCATCTTAATTTCCTTAATGAAAAGCACGATGATATCTTTGGAAGGGGATGTGCCAATCTTGGATGTTCCTTATCTCCATTTTTATCCTCCTTGACCAAATCAAGTATGGGGGATCGAGTCAGGCTCAAGAAATCGATTACAAAAATGAGCTCTATGGCTCCGGGAGCTAGGCAACCCGTGTTTCTGTCGTATTTTCTAATAAGTGTGTCATGAGGGGGCTCGCCTATTTCAATCTTGTGTTTTTTTGTCTGTGATTTGTTAGGATTACCCAGATTATGAAGACTCTCGTGCTCGTGGTTTTGTTCAACGCTCACTCGATCTTCATTCCTTTGCATGCTGTTTTCTGTGTTGTGTAATTCCTCATCATCCTTGATATCCCCCCCCCCTCTCCCCCCCCCCCCCCCCCCCCCACCCCCCCTCCAGACTATAACAGTAAGAGACTTCTCGCATTTAGACGACATTAATTAATAAACATCTTTGATTTACGTCGAGATTCCCTGTTTATATTATGAAATATATTTGGAATTAAGTATGAGAGGGTTGGAACCCTCCACCACATGAGGATAATGTATCGTTTATAGTATGAGAGGGGAATCTATCGATTTTGTATCCCCTTGCATTTGTCTATGTCTTTTCACGTGAATCTAGTTTTATCAAGAAAATACAAAAACTTAAAATAATTATGATTTTAGGCCTAAACTTTATATAATTTTGCAAAAATATAATAAGTGTTTATCACAAATGTTGACTTTCTGCTGGTAGAGACTTAAGAATAATTTTTGACTTGACCAAGAGCATGTGAGCTCTAGCTTATCCCTTAAAACTTTTTATATGTGTAAGCTTTTGTTAGTCTTTTATACAAGAAAAGCCTTAAAAATGCGAATTCTAGCTCAAAAGGCAAGATTTTGCACGTTTCCATAAAGCACTTTAAATATGCAAAGCTTATATTTTTTTGGCTACGCATTCGCGAATATTTTTTATTAAAGATTTTCAAATTTGCGTCAGAACGAAAAATATCGATAGGTTAAATTAAGTGGAATGCTATAGTCAAGGATTAGCTGGAAATCTTAAAAGCTCATAAGTGTAATTTGTGGCTTTTTCTCCCAGTAGCTCCTAAAATGACTAATAATACGTGCTCTTTTTGAAAGACAAGTTAGTTTTATCACTCTTAAAAGTCCGTTAAAATCAACATTTTTAGAGTAAAAAGCTTTATCGATGAATTTATAAATAAGAGTTTTTGATTAAAATATGTTTTAATTTTATAAAAAGCAATTTTCCTTTTATACGGTGTAAATATAAATGTTGCCAAAAAAATGATGAAAAAAAAATGAAAAAAAATGAAAATGATGTGAAAAATATAATAATGTTGCTAGTATATGTTGCTTAATAAATGAAGGGAAATTGTCTTTTTCTAAAATCTAAACATTATTTTGAGCTTAAACTTGTTAATCCCTACAAAACTTTGAAATACGGACGTTTGTTAATCCTGTCAGTATTCTTTGTGAGGGTGTCAAAAGCCTGGGCACTGACGATGAGAGTCGGGAGGTTCGAGAAGTAGTCACTCTAAAGGACTAACTTACCTACAATGTCTTGATTTGGAAGAATTAGCTTGCTTTTGAGTTCATAAACTTACTAAGTTTTACGGAATAAATTTAGTAAAGGTTAAAAGAATTCGATGAGAGTCTCGAACAATATTTATTCTCTGTGGGGTGTCAAAAGCCCACGGGTACACTTAGCCGCAGAGGTTGGGATGTGCCAAGAAGGTAATGTTGCTACATGGGACAATCTCACTTTTAAATCATATAAACTAAAAGTGGAACTTGGAAAGGGTTATTAAACTATCTAAAAACGTGGGTTGGTTGGTCAAAATTTAAAAATGAGCCACACTCCTTAAACAACTCCCAAACCCGTAGGGGAGAAGTTTTTCACAATTGCAAATAAGAGTAGGTTAGCCATCCCAATTGTAATTAAACAATGATTTGTTTTTTAAGCTTAGCGTTGGGAATAATGTTGAAAAATCAACGACGATTGAATTTATACTTTTCTAGGACACCTTAGGATTGAGGTGTTTCTTATTCAGTGATCCTAAATGTTATGATCAATAATGAAAGTCAATAGAAAATTAGAAAAATATGTGTGCAAGAAAGAAAATGGTAAACGGGAGTGTTTAAAAAACTAGTAATTTCTTAATTCCTTTTAATTTTAACTTTGATACTTTTCAAGGTAATTTAATTTAGGGGTGGTTGAATTTTTGGTTTTCTAAAACATAGGAATTTTTTTTCATTGCGCTGAGGGACACAATAATAGTTTAGTATGAGGGAGATTTTGGTATGTGCGCTTACATTCCACATACCTTTATCCAATAAAACAAGCTTTATTAAATGTACAAAAACGAACATTAAATCGCCAAAATATATGCTTGTTTTGTGCTTGTGTACTGTGCAGGGTATCTGGATATCAAACAAAAAGACAAAATACACAGGCAAAAATTAGACAAAACCTACGTCGTGAGTATTGGAAAGAAATGCCGGGAGCGAGGACATTTTGCAACGGCCAAGATAATTAAACATAGAATGGCCAAGAAAGGAAAAGCCAAATAAAGGACTTAACGATTGTTAGTCTCCACACCAGAAACATATCACATCGTTAGTCCTCAAGCCATGACATCATTAGTCCCTACACTAACGCCCGTTACCCGCTTCATCTTTATTTGAAAGTATAATAAAATATGAGCAAAAAATGGCGCATTGAATGGTCAAAAGTTCAAAAGCATATAATGTGTCTCCACCCATACAAATAAGAAATGTCAAAGAAATAAATGGGCGGTTTTAAGTTAATTGGCTGTGATTATTGCTTTCCATATGCAATTTTAAACGGTTTTAATGATGATTTGGCCATCATTGGAAGCTTTCCATTAACAAATATGGAATGATATTGAAGGATTGAAGACTTGCAGTTTCAACTCACACCATTCCCCTATAAATAGGGATGAAAAACACACATTGAAAATCATCTAGGAGTAGTTTATCTCATATATTTTTTTCCAGCAATTTTACTTTACTGCAATTATATAAATTCTCAGTTTCTAAGCTTTGAGTTAAGCAAATTCTCTTTTCATGTGTGTGTTAGATCAAGTGACACCACCCCCCACCACTGCCCCTTTTCATTCTAATTTTTTTTATTTACTGTTCTACGATATTAAGCTTAATCTCTTATCTTTTTTATTTCTTGTCTTATAAAATTGGTGACGCATATATCATATCGTTGTTCTTTGTTATCCTGTTTCTTTTCACTTTGCGTAGAATTAAAATCAGTGGAATAGGATATATGGAGCGGCAATTTCCCTATTTTGTCTTATCTAATTTTTGCAATATATTAGAACAAGAAAAGAAACTGACGCGTTGCGGCTTTTACCCCACAAAAATCCCATATTGTTGTTTTAGACGAAATCTGGAAAAAGAACAACAACAAGTGTTTTTGGGCGATGCGTTATGCAGGGGCCTAATTACCACCCTCACTATCCACATCCCCCCCCCCCTCTTTTTTTGTATGAGTCGTGGGAAAAAAATTTGCGTTGGGCGGGCTAATTTTTCCCGAATTTTTTTTTTTTTTTGGACGTTTTGTACTTTTTTTACCCGAATTTTTGGTAGAAAATCGTAAATACGTAAGTGTGGGGGTCCGTTTTGTATTTTTTTTTACCTTTTTGGGCCGGATCTTAGGCTATTTTTGGGTTTTTTTTGGTAATTTTTCCCGGATATTTCATTGTTTTTGTATGATTCTGTAAAAAAATTTTGCGGTTGGGTGGGTTTATTTTTTCCGAATATTTTCTTTTTTATGGACGGTTCGATATCTTTTTATTTGGGGATTTTTTTTTTTTTGGGAGACGATGAATGTAATGAATGTAAAAAAGTTAAGCAAGTGAACATAAATACTTGACGTGTTTTTTTGTTAATTTTTATTTACGGTGATTTTTTTGTGGTAAGAAAATTGTATATATGTTAAAAGTTGAAGGGCCGTTTTGTATTTATTTACTTTTGGGCCAGATTTCAGGCTAATTTTGGGGCTAGTTTTTTTTTTTTTATTTGGGCATTATTTTGTGGCCACATTTTAGGCGAATTTTAGGCTAGTTTGTCGTACAAATGTGTATATTAGTATAATAATTTTTTTTATATGGCTTATGTGTTGGATCTCATGTTTAAAGTGGTTGTTTTTTTTTTTTGCATGGGTTCCACCAATCCCGAACAACAATGTAGACCCTACCCCCCCCCCTGTAGTGTGGTGACATATCGATTATTATTAAAGTTAATTAGGTCTTAACGGAAAGAGTTGTTTCCGGGGCTTATTTTTTTTATCTGAATAAATCGAAAAAAAACTTTTGTAATATTTTTTTCCCTCCTACTTTGTGCATACAAATTTAAAAAAAAAACAAAAACAAAATAATTTAAAAAAAAAAACTAAAATCGGGCTGGCCCAAATGGATGTTCGTTAGTAGCACTGTAGATCATGTCAAAAACGACTGTGGATTTGTGCGTGAAAGTGTAATACAAGCAAAAGACCCGCGCGTCTGCGGCTGGGGCTGGTTTTTTCCGAATATTTTTTTACTGTTTCGGGGTTTTTTTTTTTTGGGCGATGCGTTTATGGCGGCGGCTAATTTTTAATATTTTTCTTTTTTTGTATGATTCGGGGGAAAAAAATTTGTGTTGGGACCGGCTAATTTTTTCCCGAATATTTTCTTTTTTTGGGACGGTTTTGTAATTTTTTTTTCTAGGCGTAAATTTTGTCGCTAAGAAATCGTAATTAGTTTAAAAGGTGAGGGTTCGTTTTGTATTTTTTTACTTTGGGCCAGATTTTAGGCTATTTTTGGGTTTTTTTTGTCTAATTTTTCCCGGATATTTCTTTTTTTTGTATGATTCGGGATTTTTTTTTTTGCGTTGGGACGGGTTAATTTTCTTTCTCCCGAATTTTTTTTATTGGGGACGGTTCGATATCTTTTTTTTTTGCGCATGAATGTAAAAAATTTCAGTGTACAATAAAAATTGACGTGTTTTTTTTGTTAATTCTTTTTTTCGGGTTTTTTGTGTAAGGAAAATCGTTAATTAGTTAAAAGTGTGATTGGACAGTTTTGTATTTTTTTTTTATTTTACTATTGGGTAGATTCAGGCTAATTTTGGGCTAGTTTTTTTTTTACTTTGGGCCAGATTTTAGGCCAGATTTTATGCGAATTTTAGGCTAGTTGGATCGACAAATGTGTATATTAGTAATACATTTTTTTTAATGGATTATGTGTCGGGCCTAAGTTTAAAAAGTGTTGTTTTTTTTTGCTATATGGGTTTTTTTTAAATATAATGGGTTGTACGTTTGTAACCATATCGATTATTTTAAAGTTATTAGGTATCGAAGATGTTTCCGCGGGTATTTTTTTATCTGAATAAATCGGAACTTTTGTAATATATTTTTCCCTCCTACTTTATGCATGCAAATTTAAAAGAAAAAAAACATAAAAAACAAAATAATTTAAAAAAAAAAAACAAAAACTAAAATCGGGCTTGGCCCAAAATCGGGAGCCAATTATGTACTTTGCGGTCCGCAGGGTCAGATTTCGACTATTTTGGGCTTAGTTTTTTTTTACATTTGGACCACACTTTATGGCGAATTTAGGCTTGTTTGTACGACAAAAAATGTGTGTTATATTTAGTATTTTTTTTTATATGGCATATGTGTTTGGGCTCATGTTTTAAAGTGTTGTTTTTTTCTTTTTTGTATATGTTTTTTTTATATAATGGGTTGTTACGTTTGTCGACCTATCGATTGTTTTAAAGTTATTAGGTATTCGAGATGGTTTCCAGCGAGTATTTTTTTTATTTGAATAAATCGGAACTTTTGGTAATTATTTTTTTTCCCTCCTACTTTGTGTTACAAATTAAAAAAAAAAAACAAAAATAATAAAAAAAAACTAAAATTGAACTGGCAAATGGAAGCCCGATACTGTCAGTTACGTAGCAAAATAGCCGACAGTGAATTTGTCACTCAATGTGTATATTAGTAATATTAATGGTAGAGACGTAGGTATGTTGTGAGGTTCTTTTTGTTGGCTTTTATTTTATTATTAGGCTGCATACAGTTGTTGACTGAATCCTATTTTTCCTTCTTTCATTTTCATTTCGCATGTATCAGTTGTTGAAAATTGAGGGTCTGGCTTTTTTGGAGTTTTGTCTTTTCTTATTTTTTGATTTTATTTAATTAGGTGTAGATAATTAAATTCATCATAGTAGTAGGATAGTGTTGGTATTTGCAATTGGTCGTATCTCCCCCCCCCCCCCCCCCCCCCCCCCCTCCCCCATATCCGCGTTGTGTGTGTATGAAGTTTTTGATAGAGCATTTTAATCGTTTTTTTGTCTTATTCTTATTTTCAATTTTATTAGATTAGAGGTATTAGTGGTGAAAATAAACGGAATAGCAGCAGTCTTCATATCTATAGATCGATTTTATTCGTTTTTCATCTGTAATAGTTAGATTTTGATTGTATAGGACGGGTTTGTTATAGTACATATGAATTTCTGTGTATTGTTGTTATGCTTATAGTGCGAGGGTTAAAGTTTATTGGAGCTGGTCCATCTCGACATTTTGCACTACTTCATATATTTGGGGGGGCGGTGTGGGGATTACCTCTAATTTTTTATCACTTATCCTCTTTTTTCTTCTATGTTTTTAATCCTATTTGCCATGAATATGTTTAGGTCTATTATTCATTCTAGTTTGCTGGGTTTTTCGTAGTTAGGTATGCTTTTTATTTTTAGCATGATAGTTGTAATTGCCATGTTTATTTTTGCAATTATTATTAAGGTTAAAATTTGATTTAGTTGCTTAATTTGTCGCGTTTCTTCAATTACCGTTAACGTTTTTAATTTACAATCGTAATTGCCTTAATTGTTAAATTGTTTTTTACATTTGTCTAGTTGTGTATATAGAAACAAATCAGTAAATCTTTGAATATTCAAAATCCGATCACAAACGTCAACAAGATTGTTCAACTTCCGCTCGTCGAGAAATAAAAACGAACCGAGGAAGTTTAGAAAGACAGAAGGGTTACTTTTCGAAGTCGATTCTTCCTAGGGATTATATTTTATTTGTGAGTTGGTTTGTCGCTTGTTAAAAGTGATTTGCCGGTTCGCCTATATTATATATATATATATATATATATATATATACTATTGACATCGACGCGATCACCTTGTGTAAACACTGTTTTCCTAGGAGATGGTACTTACTTTTAAGATTTAACAAACTCTATTTTAGCAAAATAGACTTAAATGTATTTCATTCTTTTCTTTGCATGAGGCACATTTCTTCTCACTATCAGACAACCAATCCTATATTTGGGTACTCTCTTTCACGTCCACCCGCGCCCCTCCGCCCACCACCCCCGCCCCCCCCCAACCCCCCAGCACCATTATTCTTCTTAACTGCCCTCTCTAGGCCTCAATAGCGCCACTCCCTCACACTCCCCCCCCCTTGTCTGCACTATCCTTAGCTTTACTAGTCTCAACTACAGGCTTCTTAACTGTAGGCTCACTAACTATAGGCTCATTTACAAACTCTTCTATACCAGATAATGACAAATCATGTTTTGGAGGCATAAAGTTTCCTGTATAGGGAGATGGAACAACATTATACCCTAAACCTGTTTTGCACTTATCAACTATCTGACAATCTAGTAGTTTGTTTAAGTTTTTAAATGAATTCTCAAAATTTTCTACTGTTAGCTGAATTTCATCTTTTTGTTTTTGAGCCAGTTCTAACTTTCTCCTAAGCTCTGTAATGGCTACTTCTTTTAAATAAATCTCACGTTTTAAGAGCTTGATATCTTCTTCATAAACAGACTTATTTTTATTATAAATTAGAAGTCTTGCTTCTACAGACTCTAGACCTGTTTTATAAGTAATAGCATTTATCTTAGATGTCCTTAAGTCTTTTAACAGTTGTTCATTTTGTTCTTTACGAATTTTAAAATTTTACAAACAAGATGATGAACAATTTGAATCAGTAGATACCTTAGAGTTAGAACTTGTAAAAGAGTAAGCCATGAGTGCAAAGTTAGTTGGACCTTCTTCTGCTTGATCACTCCAATCATAATCACCAAGACCATCACATGAGATCAAAGCATTGGAAGTAGTTGTCTCCACTGGCACAACCCTACTTGTGTTCTCCTTATTCCTGTTTTCTTGGTTCCTTAGAGCCCTGCACTCCCTTGCAAAATATCCCTTTTATGGCAGTTGTAACACTCCACCTTGGACTTATCAAACCCAATGGTTTCAGTACCATTCATAGTCTGCTTTCTTCTAATGTTCTTCAAGAATCTCCTTGCCCTCATTGTTAGCATAACCATCTGCCACCTCAAGTCTATCTCTTCTAAATCATCAGGATTAATTTGTTACAAGTCCTCATTGTCAAGTTGTGGACTGGTTGGTTGACTTGCAAAGAAAGCATAGATAACAGCATCACTCAAGTTTTCAATTGTTGTCGAGTTAATATCAGTGGCTTGAGTGCTAGCAGTTGTAACACCATGAGCAGTATTAACTGCTCCATTTGTATTGCTGGTGCTGTTTGAAGATACAAAGGCTACATTTTATGTATTTGTGTTTGAGCTTGATGTTCCTTTGACCTCTGGTTTTTATAAACCTTCAAGTTGTTGTAAAAATCATACAAGCTTAATGTATCTATCTCAGGCTTGTTCCTCCACACAATGGTATGTGTGTTCCATTCTGATGACAGACTTCTTAAGAACTTCTGATTCACATCTTGTAAGATACTTTCACTATGAATCTCCAACTAACTAATAAGTTTTTGAAGCCTATCAAAGGTTTGATCTAATACCTTTGAGCTAGTTGCAGTAAAGTTTTCATACTGCTGCTTTAGAAGATTCCTCTGAGTCTTCTTAGTAGCAGCATTCCCTCCAAACCTTTTCTTAATAGCCTACAGTAAAGACTTGGCATCTTTAATGAAGTTAAACTTCATTTGATGTTCATTAGGGATGCCCATCAATAAAGTGCTTCTAGCCTTCAGCTCTAACCTCTTTTGTGCCTTTTCTTCAGCTGTTGAAGGAGCAATTATAGTTTCAACACCTTCAACAAGTTTTGTTATTGGAGGAGCATTACCATTCTCTATGACTTCCCATAGAGAATAATTAACCATCTGGATGTACTATTCCATCCTCATACTCACCTGGTTTGAGCATAGACACTTTTGATGCAGCCACCATATGTATTAAGTCTTGATCCATGTTTTCTTAGCAAAGTTTCTCAAAGCAACAAGCTCTTATACCACTTGTTGATCCTACTTCAATGGATCTTGAATTCCTTAGTTTATGTAAGGTTTAGTTATGCAAGATAAATCCTACACAACTTATGATAGAAACTTTGTTTGATAATACTAAAGATTATGCGGAATCTAATCTTTAATATAAAAAGAATTCTTCAATGAAACAGTAACACAAGAACATAATTTAATTCAACAATAGAAGCTCCAATATTATTATTACAAATAATACGAATACTCTTCTAGTATTAGGGTTACAAAACCTTGAAGCTATAAACAACTCAATGACTCGTTTTGGATACTTTGATACATAGAATTCTATACCCTAGGACCTTCTTTTATACACCAAGAAGTCCCAATGGGATTACAATATTTTCCTAAGCTATCATGATCTTCTAAACAAATAACTTGTACGTATCTTTTACAAAAATATCTCATACATATCACATAAGAAATCTTTATCTTTTCTCTGAGCAGTCTTTATCCTTTCAGCAGTTGTAATCTTTTAGCAGTTGAACTTTTATACCAGCAACATTAACTTTCAACACCAACAGTTGTAACTTTTGTACCAGCAGCACTAATTGTGTACAAGCAACATTAACTACTTAGAAAGTTTTCTTCAATCTTCACCAGCAGTACTAACTTTACTCTAGCAGTACTAATATTACTAGCAGTAGTAATATACACTAGCAGTAGTAACTAGCAGTACTAACTACTTAGCATATTTTTCATTAAGATTACTAACAATACTAATTTATGCTTAGCAGCAATAACTAATACCTTAACAGCAGTAACTTTAAGAAGGCTTTTAATCCCAACACTAAACTTAAGTTCAGAGAGTCTAGTATTTAAAAAGTCTAGCCCCAAAAGGTTTTAAGGTCGGGAAGTTAGTCAAATAATTTTTACAAGAAAAGTTATCAAAACAGGAAATTCAGGTCAGATTTGGGTTTGATTTCGAGGAGTAATTACCCTACTTAGAAGTTGAGTCAAGGCTTGAAAAAAATCAAAGATCATATTTTATGTGTCTATTAACTCTAGCTCAAAGTACAAGTCCTAAAACATTCTTTAAGTATTTTAGAAAAATCAAACTTTTTAGTGTGCGTCCAGATCCGAATTTGAGTACATTATGATGTTGAATTTTTATAAAATAGTTAGACTCAATATTATTTTTTTCTAAAACACCATAGTAGTTCATAACCCATTAGGAAGGTAGGGAATGAAGTAGGGAAAAACAATTTGATGATTTAGTATTTTATTTGTAGTCATGAAGTGACTACAAAATTTTACCAAAAGCTAGAAAACTTGGATAAATGAATTAAGGATATTAGGGTATAAGTGAGATATGGGAAGTGTGGTAAAGGGTTTATAATCATAATATGAACATAGAAGTCCATCAATTGATTGTTACATTGTCTTGGGCATTTAGCCTAATCACGTGTGACCTGTGTTTTATTTATGTTTAGTTGATTTCAAGGAATTCGTGAAGTAGCTATGCATCAGGTAAGTTTCATAGACCTATTTTTCCATTTTTAAATTGGGATATAAATGATACAAATGTTTTGAAATGTTTCATTGCTGTGATTATGTGTTTTAAATTATGTATGGACATTACATGACTATTATATAACTATGTGTTATTTGGGATCGGATGAGTACGCCTACTCAATGTTATTTGTGGTATTGATTTGGGATCGAATAAGTACGCCTACTCAGTGTTGGTTATGGTACCATATGATCGGATGGGTACGCCTACCCAGTGTGTGAATATGTTTGTTTGGTACATTCTGGGTGAGTTTTGTTGCTTATTGTGCCAACTATTCTAAGGCCGAATGTATAATTAATTGAGTGAATGTATTGATATGATTTTGTTGCATACTAGCATAGGTTTATGATAGTTTATTATTGTCCTACATTGTTTTGATAATCATAGTGAAAGCGAGTAATATTGCGTGTCTAAAACCTATGACTCTCACCAACATTATTGTTGATGTTTTAAGCATCATTTTCATGTGAGCATCTTGAGGAAAGTGAAGATAGGAAGATTGGCTAGTGAGACCGTAGGCTTGCATGCAGAGTTATCTCCTAGTTTTCTTTTCACATTTTTATTTAGATTGCTATTTTGAATGTTTTAGGTTTTGGAATATTTTATTTGTGCCTTTGTATTAGAGTGACTCTTTTACCTCAATACAAGATCCCTTTTTCTTGTGTTTGGTATTGTCATGACACTTTGTGTCCATTTTCGTTTTGTTTAATTATTGGGATTAAAAGACTTCTTGATGATCTTGGAGTTACCGCTGCTAAGGTTTGTGTTACTGCTGCTAAGTAAAACGTAGTACTGTTTATTAACTCTAATGAAAAATATGCTAAGTAGTTAGTACAGCTAGTTCATAGTTACTACTGCTAGTGTAACTTAGTACTGCTAGCGTATATTAGTACTGCTAGTATATGTTAGTACTGCTAGAGTAAAGTTAGTACTGCTGGTGAAGATTAAAGAAAATATTCTAAGTAGTTACTACTGCTTGTATACAGTTAATGCTGCTGGTGTATAAGTTACTACTGCTTGTTAAGAGTTAATGCTGCTGGTACAAAGTTACAACTGCTGAAAGATTACAACTGCTAAAAGATAAAGATTGCTTAAAGATCAAGATTACTTATGGATAAGGATTGTTATTTATAGAATAGTTCTTTGAGAATAATTTAAGTTTTAGGAATATATTGTAAATCGACTAGGACTCCTTGGTGTATAAAAGGAGGTCCTAAGGTATAGAGTTTGATAACACAAGTATCATAATCTAGAAATCTTTTGTTTTGATATCGTTATAGCTTCAAGGTTTTGTAACCCTAATACTAGGAGAGTATTCGTATTATTTGTAATAATAATATTGGAGCTTTTAATGTTGAAATTATATTGTTTTGTGTTACTAAAGAATTCTTTTCATATTAAAGATTAGATTCCGCATAATCTTTAGTATTATCAAACAAAGTTTTATAAACTAAGTTGTGTTATATTTATCTAGCATAACTAAACCTTAAACAAGCTTAAGGAATTCGATCATTAGAAGTTAACTGGGATCAACAAGTGGTATAAGAGCTTGTTGCTTTGAGAAACTTTACTAAGAAGACACGAATCAAGACTCTATACATATGGTGGCTGCATCAAAAGTGCCTATGCTCAAACCAGGTGAGTATAAGCTTTGGAGTATAGGGATGGAATAGTACATCCAGATGATTGATTATTCTCTATGGGAAGTCATAGAGAATGGTAATGCACCTCTAATAACAATAGTTGTTGAAGGTGTTGAGACTATAATTGCTCATATAACTGCTAAAGAAAAGGCACAAAGGAGGTTAGAGATGAAGGCAAGAATCACTTTATTGATGGGCTCCCTAATGAACATCAATTAAAGTTTACCTCCATCAAAGATGCCAAGTCATTGCTGCAGGCTGTTGAGAAGAGGTTTAGAGGGAATGCTGCCACTAAAAGGACTCAGAGGAATCTTCTAAAGTAGCAGTATGAAAATTTTACTGTATCTAGCTCAGAGGTGTTAGATCAAACTTTTGATAGGCTTCAAAAGCTTATCAGTCAGTTAGAGATTCATAGTGAAAGTATCTCACAAAAGATGTGAATCAAAAGTTCTTAAGAAGTCTGTCACCAGAATGGAACACACATACCATTGTGTGGAGGAACAAGCCTAAGATAGATATATTAAGCTTGGATGATCTTTACAAGAACCTAAAGATCTATGAACCAGAGGTCAAAGGGACATCAAGATCAAGTACAAACACATAAAACGTAGCCTTTGTGTCCTTAAATAGCACTAACAGTACAAATGGAGCAGTTAATACTGCTCATGGTGCTACAACTGCTAGCACTTAAGCTACTGTTGTTAATTCAACAACAATTGATAACTTGAGTGATGTTGTTATCTGTGCTTTCCTTGCAAGTCAACCAAACACTCCACAACTTGACAATGAGTACTTGTAACAAATTAATCCTGATGATTTAAAAGAGATGGACTTGAGGTGGCAGATAGATATGCTAACAATAAGGGCAAGGAAATTCTTAAAGAACACTAGAAGAAAGGTTACTGTTAATGGTAATGAGACCATTGGGTTTGATAAGTCCAAGGTGGAGTGTTACAACTGCTACAAAAGGGGACACTTTGTAAGGGAGTGCAAGGCTCTAAGGAACCAAGAAAATAGTAATATAGAGAACACAAGAAGGGTTGTACCAGTAGAGACAACTACTTCTAATGATTTGGTGTCTTGTGATGGTTCTGGTTATGATTAGAGTGATCAAGCATAAGAAGGTCCAACTAACTTTTACACTCATGGCTTACTCTTCTACAAGTTCTAACTCTGAGGTATCTACCTGATTCCAAACTGTTATGCAATCTTGTTTGGAAAAAGTAAAAAATATATAAAGAAAAAAATGAACAACCTTTAAAATACCTTAAGGACATCTAAATTAAATAATGTTTGCTATTATAAAACATGTTTGAGTCTTAGAAGCAAGACTTCCTAGTGCTATAATAAAAATGATTAAGTTGTTATGAGGAAGATATCAATGTCTTAAAACGTGAGATTCATTTAAGAGAAATAGCCATTACAGAGCTTAGAAGGAAGTTGGAGCTAGCTTAAAAACAAAAATATGAAATTCAGCTAACAGTAGAAAATTTTGAGAATTCATCTAAAAACTTAAGCAAACTAATAGACTGTCAGATAGTTGATAAGTGCAAAACAGGTTTAGGGTATAATGTTGTTCCACCTCCCTATACAGGAAACTTTATGCCTCCAAAACCTAATTTGTCATTTTCTTGTCTAAAAGAGTTTGTGAATGAGCTTATAGTTAGTGAGCCTACAGTTAAGAAGCCTATAGTTGAGAATAGTGAAGCTAAAGCTATTGAAGCAAAGCCTAAAGCAGTTAGGAAGAATAATGGTGCTCCAATTATTGAGGATTGGGTGTCTGATAATGAGGAAGATGATGTGTCTTAGGCTAAGATTGAAAAGAAAACATTTAAGCCTAGTTTTGCTAAGATAGAGTTTGTCAAACCTAAACTACAAGAAAAGACTGCTAGGAAAACTATCAATCATGTTGAGCAAAATAATACTCCTAGAGGCAATCAAAGAAACTGGAATAATATGATGTCCCAAAGATTAGGAAGTAATTTTGAGATGTTTAATAAAGCTTGTTATGTATGTGGAAGTTTTGATCACTTGCAGGTAGATTGTAAAAAGGTGAATCAAAAACAGTTTCAAAATACGAAACCTGTTTGGAACAATGCTAAAAGGGTGAATCATCAGAATTTTGTGAAAAAGAGTCACCCCTGCCCTAAAAAGAACATGGTTCCAAGAGCAGTACTAATGAAGTCTGGTCAAGTATCACTTAATACTGACATACAAGTTAATGTTGCTCACTCAAAAACAACAATGAATGCTGCTAGACCAAAGACCAATGACAAATCTTTCTAAAATAGCACATTCAACTGTTAAGAGGCTCATTCACAAGAATACAACATTTAAAAACAGTAATTTTAATCAGAGGGTTAATACTATTAAGGATAAAAATGTTAATGCTGCTAGGCCAAAAGCAGTAGTTAATGCTGCTAGGCCAAAAGCAGTAGTTAATGTTGTTAAGGGAAATAATGTTAATGTTGTTAAGGCCTTAGCTTGTTGGGTTTAGAAACCAAAGACTAAAGTTTTAGACCATGTTTCTAAACACAACAATGCATCAATCACCTTGAAAAATTTTGATTATGTTGATGCACAAGGCAGATCCAAGTTAGTGATGGCTTGGGTCCCCAAAAGAAGCTAATTTTCTTATCTAATGTGCAGGGCAATCCACAAATGGATTTACAGGATCAAGGAGTAATTGATAGTGGATGCTCAAGGCACATGACATGGAACATGTCCTATCTTACAGACTATGAAGAGATTGATGGAGGATATGTTGCCTTTAGAGGTAACCTCAAAGGAGGGAAAATCACAGGCAGAGGTACAATTAAAACTGGTAATTTAGATTTTGAGAATGTGTATTTTGTAAAAGAGTTAAAGTTTAACCTCTTTAGTGTCTCACAAATGTGTGACAAAAAGAATATAATTCTCTTTTGTAGATTGTAAATGACATTTGAACAAGGGATTAAAACAGATCTGGAGGTATGGTAAAATGAAAAAGATGTAAAGCCATATTATTAGAGTTAAAGGTGAAAAGATGGGAAGATGTGTGTGTGCTAGAGAGAAAACACGCACACATACTTTTACAAATGTGAGCTTCACCCCTCCATGGAAGTATAGAGGGGGTATATATAGTTCTAGTGACACATAACTATCGCAACTAGTCATTATTAGTCCTTATATGTCTAACTATATATGAACTAATGTAATTTCGGATATGTCACCATATTTTAAGGCTAACAATCTTCCCCTAATATGTGGACACATACGGAATTACTTACAATGTTCCTATCAGGTACAAATACAACAGAAATAAAGTATTCCAAAGCACTTCCAAAGCTAAAGATGTCTTCTAAGTTCTCCTTGTCTTGAAACTTGTACTCCAGCTTAGATCTTCATTGTCTTTACTTGTATAGGAACCATTGTAGAATGCATGAACTGGATTAACTTCCCCCCAATCCATACAACATGTCTTGAAAAGCTTTCTTCATAGACTCCTTTTTGGTGAAGTTTCTGAATCAGCTTCCCCCCAAACCAACATCCCTATCTTAAGCAGATTCTGGAACTTTGAAGTAGCTTGAACAATCTTCTACTTGTCATTGACGTACACAGCGGAATTTGTAGAAGTCAAACCACATCGACGACCACTGCTTCTTGTCATTAGGGCTTGGTGAATATTCGTTCGGGGGTGCATGCGAGAAATCAACAACAATTCTTCTCACGTATGCAGAATACTTCATAAACCATACTAAGTAAAGTAGTCTAAACTACTTCCCCCTGGAAGTTGACACGGTAACATCAAAGTCAACTAACTCCAGGATGTACACATTTTCCCCCATGATGGTTGCGAACTCTCGGAAGCATCATTATTGTGTACGCCTATATACTCGAGAAGTTCTTGTCTTAAGCACAAATCTTAAGATCCAAAGAAAGCATTACTCTCTTGTCTTCAGAAACCGTAGAGGAGATGAAGCAAGAATCAAGAACACTTGGTATAATCAAGGTCTTGTATATGAATGTCATTGAAGAACCTTGAAGATTTTGCTTAGACTGTGAAGTATCTTTGTCTTGGAATAGCACAAAAATACCCGTGAGAAGTGCTGATTGCAGTGAGAATTGCTGATTACATCTCAACCATTAAACTCTTTGGCTAACTTTACCAACCTCGTATTCTGTCGGCTATTGTTGTGATCACTTGTGAAGTAAACCCGATATACCAAACTTGAAAATGAAGTGAAATCCCCCAAATTTGTTACTTAAGCTTGCACTGTTGTGATTGAAGAACGGTGCAAGATTAAATCTATACGTACTCTATACCCTACCGCATAAGTATAAGAAGTACAACACCTCTTGAAATTATCCACATCGACTTCTGCGTGTGACACTAAGTACTACAACGTAACTCCTTTAAGTGATAGTTATCCAGGTCTGCAACCAACCACCCCTGACTGCTGGTAACTAGATAATTCAAGTCTTAATCATCTGCTGTATACGTTCAAGCAAGTCATCAATCGATAAAAAATAAAAGAAAGTCTCGATGATGAAATAAGTAGACGCCTTCGTGAAATCTAACTTCAATCTCAAATAAGGGATACCAAATCAACTTCGTGAACACTTATCATCGTAATCCGAATCTCTAGCCGTTTGTCATTTATCGAATCTTTTTAGGATCGTTTTAGCGTTATGTATCATGTTTTTTTTATTGTTGTTGTTCGTGAATGTTGTTAAACTAGACAAATGTTGTGTTTGAATGTCCTCAACGGAAAAACATCGTCTAGTCTAACTTGTCATGATAGTATTTTAGTCTCGGCTCAATCCATAAATACTAGCCTAATTTATCGGTTTTAACATATTGCTAGCCCATCATCAAAACTATTAAAATTCGGCCCATTTGAATGTCATCATACTTGGCCCACTCAAAAACATATAACCGGCTGCCAAAAGCTGTAATACTAGCCCACTCTAAAATGTGACCAGTCCAAGTTGTCTTTTCTTCAAATCTTGGCCCAATTGTATTTCATTATGCACCGGCCTAAGCTAATTTGTATAGTAGTACCGGTCCATACTATACCGATATAAACGTCCCTATAAATTAGGGATATCAAACCCCAATTGTAAACTACAAAAACGCAGTCAACAATAATCTGTCCCCATCTCATCCTTTCTTCATACGCAGCAAAAAAAATAGGTATAAAAAATTGGTATGAACGACAATATCATCTCATCTTCATCCTTTCGAGTCATAAACACCAAAACACCAATCTATAATCTTTATTGCTAAAAGACTCTAATCCAAGATCCTTCAATTTTATGCTTAACATTGGCTTCAAGGTCTATGAAAGATCTCAGGTAGGTGATGTTTTGTGATGGGTAGGTCTATTCTCGTTTGAGTGTGTCAGTCGAAAAAAGAACTGAATATGAACACTCTATGATCTATTTATTCTTGAATATGGGTTCGTAGAAATAACAAGAAGCCTTCTTCATATATCGATGATGACGTTTGTATATCCTGTTTGATGGTCCTTAAAGACTTTGCTTTGTTGTTAAACACAAAATCAAGTAGAACGGAGATCCCCCTTTTTCGAGTCTTTAATGTTGGATAAAAAAAAAGAAGAGATGATGGTTATGTGACGATGGGATTAGGTAGATCGAGTCGGATTTGTTGTTATTGAAATGTATTTAATTTTCGAGTCATGTATGGTATGAAGAGAGATGTTGTGCAATAAGATTTGTGATGAAGGGATAGGTTAGATTGTTGGATTTGATGGTGAATGTATTTGTGACGAAGGGATTTGACATATATGTTGAGTGTTGGTTTGTTTTGATTTCATTGTAATTGTGGTGTTGGATTGTTGGTTTAAATTGATTGATGATGATGTGCTTTAGCATCAAATCTGTTTTTTTTCTATCTTTGTTCATTGCTGTTGGTTTAGACATGGGCTCAATGAGTTTGACCGGGTCAACTCGGGTAAATACCGAGTTGACTCGGGTTGGGTCTTGATATACCAAAACGCAACCAGCCATGAACTCAAAACGCAACCAACCTCTTTTTTTCGAGTCAAAACGCAGCAGAAACCAAAACGCAATGTTCTTGACAAAATGCAAGATTTGACGAAATTTGGGCAGCGTTTTGTTTGGATGTGTTATGAAAAGGGTATTCAATAGGCAAAACGCAAGATCAAAATGCAGCCAACCTTTCAAAACGCAACATGCACTTTTGTACTTTTTGTACTTTTGTCTTTTTCTTAAAAACAGATTTGGTTTTCTTTTTCTTTACCAAAACGCAACCAAGAAACTAAAAAAACCTAGATGTGTTTCTTCAATACCAGCTCATAAACCATAAAAATGAAACTGTTAAAAACTATAAATGAACAGTGCATGAACAGTAATCAGAACAGTAACATGAACAGTGTCATGAACAGTAAAATGAACAGTGACTACCAACACAAACAATTGATACAATACACCCTTGCAGCTCTGATGCCAATTGTAGATTGTAAATGACATTTGAACAAGGGATTAAAACAGATCTGGAGGTATGGTAAAATGAAAAAGATGTAAAGCCATATTATTAGAGTTGAAGGTGAAAAGATAGGAAGATGTATGTGTGCTAGAGAGAAAACATACACACACACACACTTTTACAAATGTGAGATTCACCCCTCCATGGAAGTATGGAGGGGGTATATATAGTTCTAGTGACACATAACTATCGCAACTAGTCATTATTAGTCCCTACGTGTCTAACTATATATGAATTAATGTAATTCCGGATATGTTACCATATTTTAAGGCTAACATCTTTAATGACACTGAATGTATTGTTTTATCTCCAAACTATAAGTTAACTGATGAAAGTCATGTTTTACTTAAAGTTCCTAGAAAGAACAATATGTATAGTGTTGATTTAAATAATATTGTACCTAAAGGAGGTCTAACTTGTCTCTTTGCAAAAGCCACATCTGATGAATCTAAACTATGACATAGAAGGCTTGGACACATAAATTTCAAAACTATGAATAAACTGGTTCAGGGAAATCTTATAAGAGGTCTACCTTCAAAACTTTTTGAAAATAATCAAACCTGTGTTGCTTGTCAAAAGGGAAAACAACATAGAGCAACTTGTAAGTCCAAAATAGTAAGTTCAATCAGCCAACCTTTACATATGATGTACATGGATTTGTATGGTCCAACATTTGTAAAAATCTTAATGAAAAAGATGTATTGCCTAGTTGTCACAAATGATGACAGTAGGTTTAGTTGGGTTTTCTTTCTAGCTACTAAGGATGAGACTAGTGGAACTGAGTACAAGAATAAGGAGATGAATCAGTTTTGTAAGAGAAAAGGTATTAAGAGAGAATTTAGTGTAGCTAGAACTCCTCAACAAAATGGAGTAGCTGAGAGGAAAAATAGAACACTAATTAAGGCTGTTAAGACAATGCTAGCTGATTCTAAGCTACCTACAACTTTTTGGGCTGAAGCAGTTAATACTGCTTGCCATGTGCAAAATAGGGTATTAGTAACTAAGCATCATAACAAGACCCCTTATGAACTTTTTCTTGGTAGAAAACTTGATTTAGGCTTTATGTAACCATTTGGGTGTCTTGTTACAATTCTTAATACCATAGATCACTTAGGCAAGTTTGATGGTAAGACTGATGAAGAATTCTTTGTTGGGTACTCAATTAATAGTAAAGCATTTAGAGTATTCAATAGTAGAACTAGGATTGTTGAAGAGAACCTACATGTTTAGTTTAGTGAGAATACATGGTATGTGTTTAATTACACATACCTTTTACCTTTAAAAACAAGTTAAAATAACCAAAAACAGACTTAAAATGCCAAATATATGCTTGTTTTGCTAATTGTGCTGTGCAGGAACGGATATCTAAGAAAAGGACGAAAAACAAAGCCAAAACGACAAAATCGGACATGGAATGTAAAAGTGTGGTAAAGACAAAGTCAAGACAAAGCCCAAGTGTGAAAAAGTCAACCAAAGTCAACCCCGACAAATCCAAAGTCAAAAAGTAAAGAAAAATAAGTTTAGGGGCCAAAACTGCCAAGTCCCTAACTTATTTAATGAAGGAAATAGAGAAGATGCTTGTGAGGGGCCCAATCTGCCAATACACCAAAGAAATACCACATGGGTCATTTCTGCCAACACTCAAAAGTCATATACCAAAAGGACTTAACTTGCAATACACTATATAACACTTAGGGGGTGTTTTTGCCTAATCCCTAAACTCCCCCCCCCCCACTTGGACTTAAACTGAAACAAACACTTACACCTTTAGGGACCATTTTTGACAAAACCCCAAACCCTCACCCCGTTTTGAAATACTGTACATCTCCCCCAACTCATTTCCCGCCAAACTCATAAACCCCACATCCTGTCCCTTTCCACCTCGTTGACCTCCCCATGTCCCTCCAAACCCTTCACTCTCTTAAGTCTCACCCCCCACATGGGCTGTTATCCAAGTTGGCAATCCCAAAGCTCCTTATTGGCCAAGAATAAATCGACGGCTGTGATGATTTTGAGTGGGCACCAAGATAAATGAAGGGCCAGGATTGCTTTGTGTTTCTACACACACAACAAGCACACAAGACTGTTTTGTCTCTACAAAGAAGCACACGAGGGCAAGACCAAACCCTAGCTTATTTTTTTGCTATAAAAGCTTTTGTAAGCCATTGTGGCAAGTTAGTTAGTTTTTAGTAAGTTTAGTTCAGTTCAAAATTTAAGGTTTAACATTTTATGTACTTGTATTTTTTAAGGTTAATGAAAATTTTTAGCTTATATTTTTATGTGTTCCAAGTTTTCCATTTTTTTTACTTAAGCTCATATAATACTTCATATAAGCATTTTTACTAAGCCTGTTTTAAACTATATACAAGAAAGACCAAAAATTCAAAAGGAAAAAAAAAGTTACTGTTTGATTAAGCTAAGGATGAATGGGCAGAAATGGATGGCTCATTGGGTGCTTAGTATAGCTTATTTATAAGCTAAGGGGTAGGATTAGAGCGTATTTAGGTTCATACACTCCTGTTTTGAGCAAGGAGCCAAGGTATACTTTTTTTTTAATTTTTTCTTAAAAGTTACTGTAGCAAGCTTATTTTCAGCTTATTTATGACTTATTGTGCTTATTTGCTTTTGTTTTTTTTACCTTTTAGTGCTTAACCATACTTGTTTAATACTTGTCTTTTAAAATTTGTGCCTAAACTAGTCTTTATAAGTTTAAAATCCGTTTTTAAAATTATAAAGGGGTGTTTGGGTTAAGCCCAAAATGGGTCAAAATGGAAAGGTTATGGGTTGGTGTCACTTGACAAACTTTGGCTTAAGTAATTAAGCTATTTTGAGTCTGTTTTCCAAAAAATTTTAAGTTCAAAAAAGTGTTTTTAAGTTTTCACATTGATTTCTTAAGTCTGTTGAGTTTTAAGAG
>BQNB010057630.1:0-38129 GCA_026074375.1 Tanacetum coccineum | reverse complement strand
CAGTCTTTAGGTATGATTGGAGATGAATGAGAAACGGGAATAATGCCGACTAAGGTTGAGCTAACATTGGAACAATCATAACAAGATGTTAGTAATAACGTCTTGGTAAGCATTAAATAGGTTGAAGAATGAAAAAGAAATGTATGGATAAAGGGTCTAAAGAAAGAAGCCCTCCACACACTTTAGGCAGAAACTGGGTTAATACATAATCTATTAGATTCACAAAGATGAATTCTGTTATTGAAGACAAGACATCATGGACCCAGTGATACACTGCACAACCCTTCCTAGCCATTCAAGTTTCCCTCAACAGATACTTATCTCATTTGTCACGGAGATACACACGACTTCTATTGACTTTCTCATTCTGAGTAAGTTGATATTTAATAGGTGGCAATCTGCTCCAGCCTCCGAGTACTAAAACCAAAACGCACTAATCGAGTCTAGAGCCAAGAGATCAATAAATAAATTTCATTAGGACACATTCCATGACAAACACTTGTTTGTCACACCCCACCAAGGCGGAACCGCAAGGTGTAACTCTTAGTGGGTAAAAGAAAGTAGGTTTGGCGCACACATGGATTCTACAATATAAGATTACATGTATGAATGGAATATATAAACAGTATATTTAAAATATATATATAATTAAATATATATATATACTAAATAAATATATCATATATATATAAAAATATAATATATATATATATTTATACTATGTAAAATATGCATTTTCTTATACGCGACCACTATTATTAGAGGGTCACAGTTGAGATCGTTGTGTCATTCTTCTTCTGTTGTTTTTTTGTTTACTTTACTCGGATGAATACTTCTATTTACGGTGAGTTTCTCACATTCCCTTTTTGCATGTTTTAAATGTTTTGGGGTGGAAAGCATGATGTGTCATTTGTTATGCTTTTACTTTTAAGTAATTAATCTTTTGAGCACATTTGAACTTGAACTTGTTTTGAACGTATGGAACTGGATTTGAACTTGTTGAACTTTGGAAACGTGTTGAATTTGAACTCTGAACTTGATATGTATGTTGTTTGATGCTTGGAACATGCCACTACTTTTAACTCATTATCCATCTCATCGGGATTGAGACGTTAGTACTTATGGATAGTGCTATTAGAAGATTAGCCCCTCCTCACTCCCCGCATAAGGGTGCATAGTACTTAGTGTTTATGCCACACTATACAACTAGAACTTGATTGGATGTTTGGAACGGATAGGCTAAATACGTTTAAGTAGTGCCTCACATAAACACTATAGCATACATATACATTGATTTATATTACGTTACTTTTGGTAACGAGAACTATCTTTGGAAATTTGAACCAGTTTGGATTCATGACTTGTTTTGGCAACTTGATATTGAATTGGGAACTATGTTTGGACATCTACTCATTTTTAACTATATTTGGTGTACATAATAATGTGATCTCACCAACTATTTCGATAGTTGACCATTTTTATCATGTTTTTCAGGTGACATTCATAAAGTGGAAACTTAGTGCATTGCATTTGGACATTTTCAAGATGTCTACTTTCTTTCAAGTTATTTTGAGGTCGTTTACTGTAACTTGTACTTTATACTATGAAGTAGCACCCCAAAGTGGTATTCTGATGCGTTGTGATTTTATGGGGGTGCGACACGAAGAGAGTCTGATTTTCTTACTTATTGTGCAGGGTAATCCACAACTTAAGTTGCAAGAGAAAGGAGTTATTGACAGTGGATGCTCTAGGCACATGACTGGAAACATGTCTTATCTTTCTGATTATGAAGAAATTGATTGTGGATATGTTGCCTTTGGAGGAGATCCTAAAGGAGGTAAAATCACTGGTAAAGGTAAAATCAGGACAGGGAAATTGGATTTTGAAGATGTATACTTTGTTAAGGAGCTTAAGTTTAATCTTTCTATAGTCTCACAAATGTGTGACAAGAAGAACAATGTCCTTTTAACTAACACTGAATGTGTTGTTTTGTCTTCTGACTTTAAGCTACTTGATGAAAGTCAAGTATTTCTTAGAGTTCCTAGAAAGGATAACATGTACAGTGTTGATTTAAGGAATGTTGTTCCTCAAGGAGGTCTAACTTGTCTCTTTGCAAAGGCTACATTAGATGAATCTAATCTTTGGCATAGGAGGCTTGGACATGTAAATTTCAAAACTATGAACAAACTGGTAAGGGGAAATCTTGCAAGAGGTTTACCTTCAAAGATTTTTAAAAATGATCATACATGTGTTGCTTGTTAGAAAGGAAATCAACATAAAGCCTCTTGTAAGACCAAAACTGTGAGCTCAATTAGCCAACCTTTATAAATGTTGCACATGGATTTATTTGGTCCAACTTTTGTAAAGAGTATAATGAAAAAGATGTACTGCCTAGTTTTCACAGATGACTATAGTAGATTTAGTTGGGTTTTCTTTTTAGCAACTAAGGATGAGACCAGTGGAATCCTTAAGGCTTTTATAACAGGAATAGAAAATCAAACAAATCATAGAGTCAAAATAATTAGATGTGACAATGGAACTAAATTTAAGAATAAGGAAATGAATCAATTCTGTGAGATAAAAGGGATTAAGAGAGAATTTAGTATTGCTAGGACTCTACAACAAAATGGAGTAGCTGAAAGGAAAAACATAACACTAATAGAGGCTGCTAGGACTATGCTAGCTGATTCAAAGTTACCTACCACCTTTTGGGCTGAAGCAGTTAATACTTCTTGTTATGTACAAAATAGGGTATTAGTAATTAAGCCTCACAACAAGACACCTTATGAACTTTTTCATGGTAGAACACCAAGTTTAAGCTTTATGAGACCATTTAGGTGTCCTGTTACAATTCTCAATACCTTAGATCCCCTAGGTAAGTTTAATGGAAAGGCTAATGAAGGATTCTTTGTTGGATACTCTGTAAATAGCAAGGCATTTAGAGTATTTAACAGTAGAACCAAGATAGTAAAGGAGAACTTGCACATTACTTTTCTTGAAAATAAACCTAATTTTGCAGGAAGTGGACTAGAATGGCTTTTGATATTGATACACTAACAAAATGTATGAATTATAAGCCAGTTGTTGCAGGGAATCAATCTAATGGTAGTGAAGGTACAAAAGCATGTGATAATGCAGGTAAAGCTAGAGTGGAGACAGTACCTGGCAAAGATTACATACTGCTACCATTCTAGTTCAAAGGATTCTCCTGATGCTGGATTCAAACCATCAAGGGAGGAGGAAAATAAGGATGATGAAGCTCCACAGAATGAAGATAGTGATGTGCTAAATACAGAGGAGCCAAGAGTTAATCAAGAGAAGGATGCAAATGTTAACAGTACTAACAATATTAATACTATTAGTTCAACTGTTAATACTGCTAGCATATAAGATAATGTTGTTGATGAGAATATAGTCTATGGATATGATGATGATCCAAATATGCCTAATTTGGAAGAAATTAACTATTCAATTGATGATGAAGGTGTTGGTGCAGAGACTGCCATGAACAATTTAGATATATTCATGCTTGTCAGTCATATTCTAACTACCATAATTCACAAGGATTATCTAGTTGAACAAATCATTAGAGATATACATTCAGCACCTCAAACCAGAAGGATGATAAAGAGTGTGACTGAACATGGTATGTTTAGTTCACTGCAACAGAGGATCAACCATAGATATTTTTAGAATTGTCTGTTTGCTTGTTTTCTAACACAAGCAGAACCCAAGAAGGTAATCCAAGCTTTGACATATCCAAGCTGGATAGAAGCAATGCAGGATGAGCTTCTACAGTTCAAATTGCAGCAAGTTTGGACATTGGTGGATTTACTATATGGCAAAAGGGCTATTGGAACAAAATGGATCTACAAAAACAAAAAAGACGAGAGAGGTATTATGGTTAGAAAAAAGGTAAGGTTGGTTACACAAGGTTACACTTAAGAAGAGGGAATAGGTTATGATGAGGTTTTTGCTCCAGTTGCTAGGATTGAAGCAATTAGGCTGTTCTTAGCCTATGCCTCATTCAAAGACTTTGTAGTATACCAGATGGATGTGAAGAGTGCATTTCTGTATGGCAAGATTGAAGAGGAAGTTTATGTCTGTCAACCTCCAGGGTTTGAAGATCCAGAGTTCCCTGACAGAGTTTATAAGGTAGAAAAGGCATTATATGGTCTACATCAAGCTCCTAGAGCTTGGTATGAGACTTTATCTACCTATTTATTAGACAATGGATTTCAGAGAGGTCAGATAGATAAGACTTTGTTCATTAAAAGAGTCAAAGGTGATATTCTACTAGTTCAAGTATATGTTGATGATATCATTTTTGGATCTACTAAAAAGAAGTTATGCACTGAGTTTGAGAAATTGATGCACAAGAAGTTCCAGATGAGTTCTATGGGTGAGCTTACTTTCTTCTTAGGACTACAAGTGACACAGAAAGATGATGGGATTTTCATCAGTCAAGACAAGTATGTGGATGAAATTTTGAAAAAGTTTGGTTTTTCAACTGTGAAGACAGCAAGTACACCCATGGAGACTTCAAAGCCATTGCTCAAGGATGCAGAAGCTGAAGATGTTGATGTTCACTTATATAGATCAATGATTGGCTCATTGATGTATTTAACATCTTCAAGGCCTGATATAATGTTTGCTATATGTGCTTGTGCAAGATTTCAAGTCACACCTAAAGTTTCACATCTTCATGCTGTGAAAAGAATTTTTAGATACTTGAAAGGTCAACCTAAATTAGGTCTTTGGTATCCTAAGGACTCACCATTTGATTTGGAAGCTTTTACTAACAGTAACTATGCTGGTGTAAGTTTAGACAAGAAATCCACAACAGGAGGTTGTCAATTTCTTAGAAGTAGATTGATTACATGGCAATGCAAGAAGCAAACTGTAGTTGCCAACTCTACTACTGAAGCAGAGTATGTAGCTGCATCTAATTGCTATAGTCAGGTGTTATGGATTCAAAATCAAATGCTAGATTATGGATACAACTTCATGAATACCAAGAGTTTCATTGATAATGAAAGCACCATCTGCATAGTTAAGAATCTAATATTTCACTCAAATACTAAGGATTGCAAGTTAGGAATGCTTAACCTCTGAATTATTGATTAAGGGGAGGTTAATTGTGTTTATATGTAGCGGATTATGCACAAATGATGCTTGAAATGGAATGGAACAGCAGCCAATAATGAAATTCAAGTTAGTGCTGTTGGACTAACTTTCTACTGGTAAGTATAATTAGTGCTGCTAGTTATACTTAATACTACTATGTTAATGCTGTTAGTTATAGTTACTACTGTTTGTTATAATTAATATTGCGAGTATTGAGAGAAATAGTGAGCTAAAAATAGAAAGAGAGATGTGTGAAAATAAAAACAGATAGAGTGAATTGGTGAGAAAAAGAAATGAGAGAAATAGTGAGCTAAAAACATAAAGAGAGATGTGTGAAAATAAAAACAGATAGAGTGAATTGGTGAGAAAAAGAAATGAGAGAAATTGGTGAGAATGAAAAACAGAAAGAGAGATGTGTGAAATAAAAATAGAAAGAGTGACTCTGTGAGCTAAAAGAAATGAGATAAATAGTGAGCTGAAAAACAGAAAGAGAGATGTGTGAAAATAAAAACAGAATCCATTTGGCAACACTTTAATGAAGTTCTTTTATCTTAGGGAACTGATTCAAGTAGTGGTCCCAAGTGCTAAGATACCATATTGGGGGAGTAGAAGCTCAAATTAGGTTTGAGGCTACATCTAAACAGTCCAATGATCCACCTCTCTCAAGAGTTAACACACCTAGAAGTAGGGAGGACAGTATAAAACTAAAGGAATTGATGGAATTTTGTACCAAACTGTCTGAAAGAAAGGGATCTTTGATATATGATATAAAAAACAGATAGATGTGATGGTGAGAAAAGAAATGAGAGATAATTGTGAGATTAAAAAAAAGAAAGAGAGCTTTGTGTGAGTAAATTTCATGATGGGAAATGCTTTTTGGAAGGAAATTAGAGTTACATGCTGGTGTAGCATAGTTAATGTTGTAGCTAAATTTTTTGCATGCCCAGTATTAAGTTCACATGCTGCTAAGCTTTTAAAACTTACTACTTGCCAGGATTTGTTAATGCTGCTAAGCTTAAAATTACTGCAGCCAGTACTAGTTATGCTGCTAGGCAGAAACTTATACTGCTGGTTAAGTTTAATGCTGCTAGGACTTAAACTTACTACTGGCTATAGTTCAAGTTAGGCTGTTGAGGGGGGATTTCATAAATACTTCGATTCAGGTTTCAATCACCTCATTCGATCGATTTTACCACTTTGATATACTCTATAATCATAAACCCTAACTCAATTTCATCTTTAATCCTCAAAAACCATCACAATGTCGACCCCAAAATTCGCTGAAACACATAATCTAGTCGCATTCTTAGATAAACCTAAAGAAAGTGAGGGGTTTGAGCAAATCATTGATTTTCTGAATGCAAATTCTATCAGATATGCGTTAACGGTGAATCCAACCATCTACACTTCATGCAATAAGCAGTTATGGGCTACTGCTAAGGTACAGACTGTCAATTAAGGAAGTAATATCATAGCCTTCTTAGTAGATGTGATGAGGTGACGTCACTGAAACTAAGTGGATATCGACGAGCTCTTCACTAAAAAGATGCTAAAGGAAAACAGATTGTTTACCTACCACTACCATTTTTGCAGAACTGGAAAGAATGAGGTATGAAAACCTTTCACAGAAGCTTACTTTTTTACAAAGCATTCTTTTCTCCTCAGTGGAAGTTTTTAATTCATACAATTCTACAATGCCTTAGTGCTAAGACAACTGCCTGGAATGAATTCAGTAGTACTATGGCCTCTGCTATCATCTGTCTTGCCACAAACCAAATATTTAACTTTTCCAAGTACATTTTTGACAATATGGTAAAGAACTTGGAAGGTGGGGTTAAATTTCTAATGTATCCAAGGTTTGTGCAAGTGTTCCTGGATAAACAAGTTGAAGATATGTCCAAACATAAAGAGATCTATGTTACCCCCTCCCATACCAAGAAGATTTTTGCTAACATGAAGAGGGAAGGAAAGGGATTTTCTGGTAGGATCACACCTTTATTTCAAACTATGATGGTTCAAGCTCCTGAAGAAGTGGGTGAAGGGTCAGCAGTTCCTACTGATTCCCATCACACTACTACTCAACCATCTACATCAAGACCCTAAAAGAAACAGTCAAGAAGGAAACAAAGGAAGGACAATGTTCCTACAGAGCCTATCTGTTATCCTACTAAATTTAATCCATTACACAACACTAATCTTTACCAATATGCTAGAAAATAAGAAGAAAACTTAGAGAGAGAAAGTAGAGAGAGAAACAAAGATGAAATGTTAGATTAGAGAGTTGGTGGATTACTATACGTGAATGGAAAATGTTCTCCAACTTCCTTCACCAAGTCGTGGTGAAGGGAATATTTAAACCCATGCCTTGCTATCTTAGGCACTTGGCTTTTCAAAAGGGTCTCGGGCTTGGTTTAACTTGGACTTTGAGCCTTGAAACATGGACAATATTAGATTCATCAAGCCAGTTGTTGAACCCGAATTTCCTTATTACAATACAAGACTAGTTTGACTTTCTAAGACCCGATAAACATTCTTGTGTAACTTAATATATTAAGGCTAACAATTCCCCCAATTGTTGATGTCTCTTTCTTCAAACCTTTCTTGTATCACGATGAGATTTGATAGATATGACGTTTAACGTTTATGCTTTGCCTTGTTATGGTCTTGTCTTGTTTGTAAAGGCTTTGTTCATTCATGCTTTGTGATCTTGATTTTGAGCCTTTATCTTTTGACTTTGAGTTCTTGAGATCGTTATCTTGCATCATCTCCTTGACTTGAATCATCTTGATATTGACTTCCTTGATCAACTTGTAGTTCTCGCCAACATGCTATACTTGTTTACTCTTGGTTGACATATGCGATCTATAAGTCTAACAATCTCACCCCAATTGTTGATTCTTTATTTTGGACTTTGAGGCTTTTGATGGTGGGGTGATTAGAATCAACTATCTTGATGTTGATCTATTTGACTTTGAAGCTTGAGTATGAGCATGAGTTTATGAATCCGGTCTTCGCTGGAATGAGACTGCAACACCGACGTCTAAACCATGACAAATAAAAAAAAAAAAAAAAAAAAAAAAAAAAAATGACATTTAGCAAATAAAAGTTGAATTTGGCTTGTAATTCATCTTGGAGTTTGGTTGCATTAACTCAGTTCCGTCTTATTGTATAAATTCTATACCTGCTGATTAGGTAGATTCATAGTATATTCCTTGTCATAGGTTTCTTCCAGCTCAAAGCGTAGGATCTTCTAACACAGATGTATTAGATTCACCATGCTTGCTAGTTCTCATTACCGGAACGTCTCAAAGCAGACAACACGGTAAGAGTGAATCAGATAGTTACTATCTTTCTGATTTAGTCGTCAATTCATTTACTGGACCAAAATTGATATCCAGTTATCACAAGCTTGATTCATATAGAATCTTGCAAGTCACCTACCAAGAGCTTGTTTGATGTTGGCTCAAGCAGGATTTCCATCTTCACTGTGAATACTTGAGTATCACTCAGATGTTCTGGCAAGATCTCAAGGATAATGCGTAGGACTCTTTGTTACAGCTTGTGAACTTTATGGTGTTCAACAAGTGTATTTTGACATTGTGTCCTAATGAGATTTATACTATGATCTCTTCTGGCTCTAGACTCGATTTGTGCACTTTTGGTTTTAGTAATCGGAGGCTGGAGCAGACTGCCACCTATTCAATATTAACAATCTCGGAGTGAGATGTCAATAGATAACGTGTGTATCTCCGTGACAAATGAGACAAGTTTCTTTTGAGAGAAACTCGAATGGCTGGGAAGGGTTATGCATTGCATCACTGGGTCCATGATGTCGTCTTCAATATCAACAATCATCTGTGTGATTTTGATAGATTATGTATTGACCTGGTTTCTGCCTAAGTTGTGTGGAGGGCTTCTTTCTTTTCACCCTTTATCCATACATTTCTTTTTCATTCTTCAACCCCTTCAATGCTTACCAAGACGTCATTACTAACACCTTGTTGTAATTGTTCCAGTGTTAGCTCAATCTTAGTCGGCATTCTTCCCTTATACACATTCATCTCCAATCATACCTAAGGACTGCTATTTCTAACTATAGAGTGTCCTTGGGTAGATCCCTCCAGTTCTGGCTGGATCATAGGACTTATTCCTAACCAAACCACCATATGACTTCAGAATCGTTGTGAAATTAATAGGTTGTTGGGTATGAGATCGAACCATAAAACCATTTTCTAACATTGTTATTTTCAAATACTCCCCCTACACATGTGCTCCGATATTCGAAATTGTTTAGCACATGAAGGAAAGAGTTGCACTTAGAGTCTTAAAGATCACATTCGTCTATAACGTATTTTAATCACATTTTCTCCCCTTATTTTAAATAATAAAACACTTAGTATTTGAAATACCAATTGATTAAAATTTGACATTAAAAATTCCATGGGGAGAAAAATTATACCACGATATTGCATGAATTCATTTTTCAGATTGCTCCCCTTCAACAGTATATGTGGGATACCAATATTTATTAAAACTTGACATTGGAATGAAAAATTGATATGACACCACAAAATGTTGAAGACGGAGTGAGATGCCTTAGTGAACAATGTATATTATTAATTGATATTAAGTTTCCACATTTTAATTTCACAAAATGTGTTTGGATACATAAAATGGACATTGATGAGATGTATCCAACACATTAAAAGGCTTTGTTTTAAAAAGCTCCCCCTCAGAAATTGATTTACATAAAATGACATTCTACGTACTGCAATTCTTTGAAAATTATTCGAGGAAGGGAGTGTTGAACACACAATTTTAACAAATACCACTTTTTATGGAAAAATACCACAAATTATATTGTAGACAATGTTGACATTGAAAGTTCTTTTTGAAAAATTATGTTCAACGATTTTAAAAACATGATAGAAGACTTCTCTTCTATTTTAGAGTAAGCGCACTGAAGCGTACACTACCCTGTTACATTCGAGACCGAGTTATGCACTGAAATGAACATAAGTCATTCATAATCATGTAAAAAATTGACAAGTTTTTGAATTGAAAGCATTTCAAACTTCTGTTCGAACTTCATTTACAACCTCCCACCCCCCCGTTGTACGATGTTAATCAACAGATTAAGGTACGTAAATGTTATCATTCCAAGAGACATGTCGAGTAGATATACTGTTTTGGAAAAATTTGAATTTTTTTTTCAAAATTTTATATAAATAAAAAAAAAAGACAGAATAAAAAATATTTTTACAAATCAAGTTGATGATCAAGCAAAATTCAATTTGCCATAACCTCCAGTTCAACTGTGAGTCAAACATCTCATCGACCGATTCATCTGACAAGAAAACTTAAACCTATCTTCCCGATAAAGCTTTAATAAACAATCAGCTAGCTGGTATAGCAGTTCCGAGCAAAGAATAAACAACAATACCTTATCAACTTGTACTTTATGAATGATATCTGACAACGTGATGTGCTTGGTACGGGAATGATGGACCTGGATGGCACGAGAAGCTATGGCTGCCTTTATTCACAATACATAGTAGATTAATCAAGGGAAGCCATTAACTTTGACAGTTCTCAACCATGAGAACGTGTGTGTGCAGCACGCAGATAAAGACACATACTCCGGCTCCTTGCGTGAAGACATCCGAGGTGCAGTCCTGCTTTTTGTATGACAGTTGACTAACTTATCAACCACCTAGAAGATTATAAAGCCACCTATAATGTAATCTTACGTGAATCGAGACAACCCGCGTAATCCGAATCTGCAAAAGCAGTTATGATACAAACCGGTGTCCCCTTGCACAGCCTCCCCGGCAGCGGCGCCAAAAATTGATCAGTATTAATACGTATATATATAATAATACACAAGCAAATCCCAACCAATTGCCCCTGACCGAAGCAAAAGGTCAAAACTCACTAATTAAAATATATACGTAAGCCGGAAAGTATGTCTCCCGGGTCGTTTCCCCAACGAGGCTGCGATTACGATCGAATGACGAATTGATGATTTGAATTGAGAAACAAATGATTTTGATTTTTAACTAATTAAACTAAAATTAATTAAAGAAATCTAAAATTATTCTACGGGAAGCAAGCAGTGGAAAATGGGAACCTTGATTAAAACTACGGGGAACAAAAATAGTTACACGGATAAATCCTAAACTACGGGGGCATATATAATGGCAATGAAATTCCTAAGAAATCTACGGGGAACATAGTTAGGCTAAAAATAATTAACTAAAATAATTAAAATTAATAAACTAAATTAAACATGCAATTATGAATTACCGGGAATTAAATCGCAAGCTAAAACTAAAAATTACAAAAATAAAGTCCTAAAATTAATTTTAAAATTTAAATAAATTAAAAATATTCTAACTTAAAAGAAAATGTAAAAATTTCCTAAAACGGAGTTGAAAAACGAACAAAACGGTAAGAAACGAAAAATCCGGGCTCGTAAACGGGCCCGGAACTGAATTTTAAGCAAAAATTACCCTACATAAGTTTTTATATTTTTTATATAAACTATTTGATTAAAGAAAATTTTCTAAAAAAAGAAAAATATTTTTTTGTTAATTTTTGTATTTTTTATGAATTTTTAAAGATTAAAAACTAATTAAAACTAATTAAATTGAAAAAGACAGAAAATATAAATACAAAAAATCTGAAAAAATCAGATTAATTAAAGAAAAAGTTAAGGATTCTAAAAATATAAAAATGCCTAAAAGTTACTGTAGCATTTTAATTTAATTAAACTAATTAAAATTTAACCTAAATTAAATTAAATTAAATAAATACACTAACTGTGGCTAACTGAAGGGGACTAACAGTGTAATAGCAAAAGGACTAACGACGCAATACCAAGCTAACCTATGGTGTTAACTAAGTTAAAAGGAAAAGTCGAAAGCTACATAAATGGTCCCTGAAACTAAGCCCGATTATCCAAGAGGGTCCCAAGTGCTTATTTTGAAAAACTCATAAAAGGAAAGTTGTAGAGGAGCTTATAAAAATCACTTTTTATAAAAGGGACATAAGCTGAAAGTAGCTCAATAAGCCAGAAAAGTGAGCTTTCTTGATGGCAGAATGTCAATAAGCTTGAAAAGCTTATTGGCTTTTTGTGAAAGTTCAAAGGGGCAAATTAAGCTGAAATAAAGCCTACACTATCTTAACAAGATTAACAAACCAAACTAAGCTAATATTAAACTAAGAAGCCCTAAAATAAGCTGAGATTGCAATAAGCTAAAACTTAACAGGCTTAAAAAGAAAGAAAGAATGAAAATTTACCTACTTTGGCCCTATAATAAGCTATCCTAACTTAATAATTAAGCTGCAAAAATCTAGGGGCTTAAAGGGGACCTAGTAATCTATAAGTAAAAGCTATAACAACCTAGGGCACCTAAGCTAAAATAGAAGAAAAAGAGGGCTGAACTTTCTGTTTTGCACCAGGGCAAAAACAGTCACTGAAGGGCTTATTTGGGCTTATGAAAATAAGCCCAAAAATAGCTTTTTCCAAAAACCAATCCCCAACAGATTTAGAATGATGGTAAATTGGCTTATTCCCAAAATAAGGGGGGTTAAAGCACAATAAATCCTGCTGATTTTTTAGCTCAAAGGTAAGGGTTTTCAAAAAAAATTCATTTTTCTCACTTTGACTTTTACTTGTCAAATTAAAAAGACAGTAACAAAGGCTTTTAATAAGGCTTGTAGTGACTTGTTTGAGCACAAAAATAAGGGTTGCTTAAGCTGTCTAAGCAGCTTAAGCTTTTAAGGCTTATTTTTTTTTTTGTGAAAACTTTTGACAGAAAGAGATAGAGCTAAAAGCTCAATTTTTACTAAAAACTATAAAATTTTTGCCCTAATTAACCACACACACTCAGCCAAAGGTGGCTGAGTGTTTGTGACCCATAACACCCACAAAACTACCCATTTTGAAGCTTTACCAAACACCCCTTTAAATGAGTCTAAAATCTTTTTTTTTTTTTGATTTTACTTAAAATTGTGACTGCAAGTTAATATTAATGACAAAATAGTTAAGTAGAAACAAGTAAAACCAATTTTTTTCGGATTAACAATTATGCTAAAAGATGGTTAATAAGTGAAAAAGCAAGAAACTTGAAAATAAACTCGAACTTGAATTTCTCTTTTAAAAGTAATACATTACACTTAAAAAAACAAACTGGAAACTTAAATTACAACTTAATTAAAATTTTAATAAGAAAAAGCTAAGTTAAAACTAATGTGTTTCTTCGGTTGTGTTTTCTTGCTTATATAGAAGTCTCTGGCCTTCATAGCTTCTCAACTTGTGTTTCTTGTGTGTGTACAACCTCAGCAACAATTCCCAGCCTTTGATTAGGTTTTGTGTTTGTTTATACTCATTTTCGGCCATGGATTTTTCTTGGGTTGAGGGGGATTGCCAACGTGGCAGTTTAAAAGGCTAGTGGGAGTGGGTTTAGGGTTAGGACTGGATTTAGGAGGGGTTGGGTAAAAGGGGTAGTGGCTACATGTGATGGTGGGAGGTTCAAGGTGGTGGCGGGAAAGGTTTGGGGAAGAGAAACCGGGATTGGTTTATAACATTTGAATGTTTGAATTGCCCAAAAAGAAACCCCCAACTTTCCCTTACTTGTCACTCTTTTTATTCTTTTATTCTTAGTTATAAAGAAGTTTGAAATAGCCAAGAATGGCCCCTCTGTTTCGGTATTTAAAGAGATAATGAACTTCAAACAAATGGCAGATTTAGCCCTTGTCATTTTAAAAGGGAAAAATTGTTTGGAAAATTACAAAATCAGTCCCTATCAATATCTAAACCAATTTTCTTTATAAAACCATTTTAAAAATGACAATTTAAGTCCTTAAGGTTTATAAAAAAAAAATGTTTTTGGGCCAGGGTTTGTGTATTGGGCTTGGGATTGTGTATTGGGCTTTTTAAGGTCCAATAAGGTTCAGGTGGGTTTTGTACCTTTATGGCAGTTTTGGTCCCTTAGGGTTTTTAAAAGATAAAAGTTTGGTGGAATGGCAAAAATAGTCCCTCTCTTTATTTTACCTATTTTTCTTAATAAAACACTCTTTTTAAAATGACAATTTTAGTCCCTAGGGTTTATAAAAAGAGGGTATTGGGCCAGTATTGGGCTTGGGTTTTGTATTGGGCCCAACTGGTTGTGCTTGGGCCCAATAAGGGTTTGTGGGCTTGTATTGGGCCCAATTAAGTGTGTCTGGGCCCAATAAGGTTTAGGCTTATGTTATTGGGCTTTTTAAGGCCCAATAAGGTTTGGGTGGGTTTTGTGTGTACAATGGCTGAGATGGCTTGGTTCAAGGGGCTAGGATCGGGCCTATCATCAAGTCTTCATAGTCCTCTGTCAATTGCATCACAAATGGGCTGTGGTCATTGATTGAGGGTCCCATTTGTCTTCACAGTCTTCTTCAATATGCTTTGGGCTTTCCCGGCCCATCAGATGGGTTGTGATTGCAACCAATAGTATTCTTTCAATTACGGCTCGATTTTGACTGTTGATTTGTTGAGCTTTGGACTTTGACTTTGACTTTTCTAGTCTTTGGCTTTGCTTTGGCTTTGTCCCTTCCACAGCTTTTCCATCCGAGTCCGGTTTTGTCGTTTGGCTTTGTTTTTGTCCTTTTCTTGGGTTATCACGTTCCTGCACAATACATTTAGCAAAACAAGCGTATCTTTGGCATTTTAAGTCCGTTTTTGGTTATTTCAGCTCGTTTTTTAAAGGTAAAAGGTATGTGTATTTAAGCACATACCAAAATCCCCCATACTAAGGTATTGCCGTGTCCTCACGCAATGCTATGAAGTAAGCATTAACGAAAACTAAGAATCTTAACCTCCCTCGACTAATAACTTTGAAAAGTAGCAAAGTGTTCGTCAAAGGAAAGAATCAATAGCTTCGACAAATCCCGATTAACACCATTATTTTGTATGTACATTGACTACTCTAATTTTTTTTGGATTTTTTGAATGGTTTGTCTTTCTTATTTAACTCACAATGGGATCATAGAGTGAGAAACGTCCATAGAATGATCTACGGATGTCCTGACGGAAAATTTCATCGTCCCCGATTTTTCACTAGTCTTAAGCCAAGCAATTAAACGAGATCATTGTCGATATAAGTTTAGGTGTAAAGCCCTCATACTTATGACTTGTGAACTTTTGAACTCCCGACATGGATAAATGATTACGTGTGTGTGCTCGATTTAACTCAACCATAGATCAACTTATTCTCATAGTCACAAAATGAATCGTGACTCAAAGCAACAATTTATTAAGACTTTGCAACTTGATTTTATAGAACTTCAAAATTATTATTATTATTATTTTTTTTTTTTTTTTTTTTTTTAGCTAGGAATGCGTTGCTTAGTTTGAACACCTACCTAGGCCTCGCTCCCTAGTAGGATATCACAACCAACGTCCGGTGTTCTTAGTTTGAAAACCCACCCCGTTGCTAGCGTAGTGGGAAATCACATCAACACCTTCTTCCTAATATGGCTAAGGATTAGTGTCTTAGTTTGAACCCTCACCTAGACCTTTCTTCCAAGTGAGATATCACGACACACCAAGTCCCTAGAAGCAAAGATGTCTTAGTTTGAACCCCCACCTCGTGGTTAGCGGAGTGGGATATCACGACACATCTATTACTTGCTCCATATAATCAAATGTATGCTTTATTGGCATTAAATCTTTTCAAAACTTTTGCTTTTAAAGAATCAAGTCACAAATTTGAAGCTTTTTCTGAAAACATCGATTGACTTAGCTGAATTAAATCGAACACGTATGATTAGGCGGATTAGAAGCTTATGGGAGAAAAAGAACACAAGTTATTCATATAAGTTTTTAGACGAATCTTGCTTGACACATAAACTTATATTTAACTCTATCATTTCTCGTTCTTCACTTAAGAATTCAAAGCAATAGAATTCGTGAAAGCTTTGGCCTAAAAGAACTAGCTAGGGCTCAACACGCCCGATCGAGTCAAAAATTTATTCTTACTCTACCCAAAAAGACAAAAACACTTATTCTATTTTTGAAAATTTTTTAAATTTTTTCATTTTTTTGGTATTTTTGCAAAAATTTGGTGGTAAAACGGGATTACGTGATAACAACGACTGCAGGCAAAAATCAAATCGAAGATTCCCCCCCCCCCCATACTAGAACTAAACATCGTCCTCGATGTTTCAAAGGGGTTCCTACGTAAATCTAAGGCCGTTTATGAAGTGTATTTACCAAAAGGAAACGTTAGTCGATTAGATTTGGATACTGATTTCCCAAAATGAAGCTGAGGATGTGAAGCTCGAGTTAAAAATGACAGAATCGAGAGCCTTCACAATCCGGGAATACCTGGACATACAAAGCACACAGAACACGGGTAATGGAAAATATAAACCTTCTCACACAAAAACACTTATTTATTACTACTACTACGGATAAGCATGGGCCCCCCCCCCCCCCCCCCCCCCCCCCCCCCCCCCCCCCCCCCCCCCCGGTGTCCCACGAAGCGCTTGTTTAGGGTCCCGACGCTTGACCCGTCCCCCGAATTTATTGGTCCATGGGGAACGTTTGGAGATCCGGGACAACCTCGGTTGGTACGTCCCCTCCAAAGTAATGTTTGATACGATGACCATTCACTTTAAAGTTGGGCCCGGAGTTTTGAGATAGCTCGACGGTGCCATAAGGAAAAACTTGGACAACGGTGAATGGTCCAGACCAGGGATTTCAATTTGCCGAGAAAATCTGCCGTCTAGAATTGAGAGGTGGACACGATCACCAACGTTGAAAACGCGGTTTTTGGATCTTAGCATCGTGTATCCTCTTGGTTTTCTCTTTATAGATCAGAGAGTTCTCGTAGGCCTGATCACGAAGTTCATTTAATTCATTCAGTTGAATTTTCCTGTGATCACCCGCAGTTTGAACATCAAAATTTGTATGCTTGAGAGCCCAGTAGGCTTTGTGCTCTAGCTCGATCGGTAGATGACATGCCTTCCCGTACACAAGCTTATATGGAGTACACCCGATGGGTGTTTTGTAAGCTGTGCGGAAGGCCCATAAAGCATCATCTAATTTATCCGACCAGGAGGCACGATTTTCTCCCACGGTTCTTTCAAGAATACGCTTTAAACCACGATTTGACACCTCAACTTGCCCACTTGTTTGTGGGTGATATGCGGTGGAGAGACGATGAGTTACTCCATACTTAAGCATGACCTTTGTAAATTGGTCATTGCAGAAGTGAGTTCCGCGATCACTTATGATAGCTCGGGGTGCACCAAATCGAGAGAAGAGAGTTTTCAAAAATTTACAAACAACTCGGGCATCATTGGTGGGGAGCGCTTTTGCTTCGACCCATTTTGACAAATAGTCAACAGCCACGAGTATGTACTTGTTTCCTCTTGAAGACGGAAACGGCCCCATAAAATCAATGCCCCAGATGTCAAAGATTTCGCAAACTTGGATGGAGTTTTGTGGCATCTCATCACGTTGCGTAATTTTTCCTTGACGTTGACAAATGTCACAACGGGTGACAAAGTCATGGGCATCCTTGTAGATGGTGGGCCAATAGAATCCTGAATCGAAGATTTTTCTTGCTGTGTAGTTGGCACCATAGTGTCCCCCAGTAGGTCCACTGTGACAAGCTTTGAGAATGTCTAAAGCTTCTTGGCCAGAAACACAACGTCTTATCACCTGATCAGCACAGATCTTAAACAGGAAAGGATCATCCCAGAAATAGTGTTTGACATCCTTAAAGAATTTATTTTTTTGTTGGGATGTCATTCCCTTAATCACGAATTTCCCCGCATGGTAATTTGCAAAATCTGCAAACCATGGGGTACTTTGATCTTGAAGAGCAATCGAACCAAGAGTCTCGAGAGGAAATGCTTCATTGATTTCTTTGTTCTCGAGTTTGTCTTGATGTGGATTTTCAAGTCTGGACAGATGATCGGCGGCGAGATTCTCAGCTCCTTTTTTGTCTCGAATTTCAATGTCAAATTCTTGGAGCAATAAGATCCACCGCATGAGTCTTGCCTTAGCATCCTTCTTGGCAAAGAGATACTTGATGGCAGAGTGGTCAGTATACACTATGCTTTTTGACATGACAAGATATGAACGAAACTTCTCAAAGGCATACACTACAGCAAGTAATTCTTTTTCTGTAGTAGTGTAGTGAGTTTGAGCCTCGTTCATAGTCTTGCTAGCATAGTGTATAGGTTGAAAATGCTTGTTTTTTCTTTGCCCGAGGACTGCCCCAATTGCGAAGTCGCTAGCATCGCACATTAGTTCAAAAGGCAAGTCCCAGTCGGGAGCAATTAAGATCGGAGCCTCAGTCAATCTTCTTTTGAGTGTGTTAAAGGAATCGACACACTCTTCAGAAAAGACAAACGGAGTCTCTTTTTCAAGCAAATGAGTCATAGGACGGGCAATCTTTGAGAAGTCCTGAATGAATCGCCGGTAAAAACCGGCGTGCCCAAGGAAACTACGGACACCTTTGACACACAAAAAATAACACTTTGACTGAAGTCGGTTGGGGAGTTTAGCTATTACTTCGACTTTTGCTCTATCAACCTTCAAGTCCGACTTAGAAAATTTTTATGTCGAGAACTATGCCTTCCTTTACCATGTAAATGGCTTTTTTCTAGTTTAAAGACAGATTGGTGTCTTCACACCGCTTCAACATCTTTTCTAAATGGGTTAGGCACGTAGAAAAAGAGTCCCCAAAGACCGAAAAGTCATCCATGAATACTTCCATCGTTTTCTCAATCATATCGTGGAAGATTGCCATCATACATCTTTGGAACGTGCCAGGAGCATTGCATAGCCCAAAAGGCATGCGACGATAGGCAAAAGTTCCGTATGGGCATGTGAAGGTTGTCTTTTCTTGATCTTTTGGGTCAATTGGGATCTGAAAGTAACCCGAGAAGCCATCAAGGAAACAGTAGTATTCGTTTCCTGCTAGTCTCTCGAGCATTTGATCCATAAATGGTAATGGGAAGTGGTCTTTTCGGGTGGCTTCATTAAGTTTTCTGTAATCAATACATACTCGCCATCCCGTGACCAATCGAGTAGGAATCAGCTCATTCTCTTCATTTGTGATGACAGTCATACCTCCTTTTTTAGGTACACAGTGTACCGGGCTCACCCAAGGGCTGTCAGAGATGGGGTAAATCAATCCAGCGTCAAGGAGTTTTTCAACCTCCTTTTTGATAACATCGTGGATTTTTGGGTTTACCCTTCTCTGACTTTGCACAGATGGTTCATAGTCCTCTTCCATTAGAATTTTGTGAGTACAAAATTCCGGGCTAACACCCTTTATATCGGAGAGTTTCCAAGCGATGGCTCGCTTGTGGGACTTGAGAACCTTCAGAAGAGCTGCCTTTTCCTCATCTTTTAAGTCTTTAGCAATTATGACAGGCAACTTATTGTCGCCTTCCAAAAATGCGTATTCAAGATGGGGTGGCAGTTCCTTGAGTTCAACCTCGGGAGGTTCATTAATGGAAGGTTCAACGGTTTTAGCTTCACAGAGTTTGAGTTCTTTCCTAACTTCAGGCATATATTGTTCATGATTTGGGAGGGGGGGTGGTGGTTCACTGTTCAAAATTGCTTCTAGAATCAGGATGTCCCCCTCAGGATCCTGATAAGTTGGATCAACTTCAGATGAAGTTGGATCATCTTCTAGAGCAAGAAACGAATCTGCTTCTTCCATTAAGAGAAAATCACTGTCCCCGAAAGGAGTGAGGATTTGGAGAAGCAGTAAGTAAGTAGAAACAATAGGCTCAAAATATGGAGTGGGGATTGCCACTCGCGATCACGTTTGAAAATCCTAGACCATCTTGAGAATACTCATCATAAGCATGTCAATGAACGTGATTTTGTTTACCGTGCATATGGTTGTAATCAGCTGTGTATCTTGAAGTTTGGTCCAGATTGAATGTGATGGCCTCCTTGCCAACACGAAAGGGTAATCTCACCTTCGCATAACATCTATCAAAGCAATATGACTGGTTTTCAAGAAACATCGCCGAGAATTAAAAGGTACTCGGGGGGGTCTAGTTCAAATTCAACAACTACGAAGTCAGCAGAAATTGGAATTTTCCACCAATTTACAAAGACTTCTTCAGCGATTACGATCGGTTTAGTGATCGAACGGTCAGCTAGTTCTAGTGTCATGCAAGTTGGGTTTAATTCAGGAAGAGATAAGATAAGATTGTTCCATACAGTATAAGGCATGAGTTTTAATGCTCGCACCAAGATGGCCAATGCGTTGACATGTAGTAATTCCCCGTAAATTCACATGGAATTAAGGAAATCGGCCAGGGTCTCAAGTTTCCTTTGTAAATTGTTGAGGATGACCGATGAACAGTTCTCATTTCAAAGGAGTTTCTTTTGCCAATTCGCTCAATTTTTCTTTGTTTCCAATTAATGTTTTTAAAGTCGAAGCAAATTTAGGGCATGAGCATCAAGGCTTCGGTTTTATAAAGCTAATCTCGAACTCAATTCTCTAAGATTTCATAGTAATTCTCGATTTGGTCGTTAGCTTTTTCCTTGCGCCTTTCAGTCATTTCTTCTTTGATGGGAAAGGGAATTGATGCTTTAGGAATTTGAGTAACATCAGGTGCAAATTGGGCTCAAGGATTTGGTTACGAGACTGAATTTGAACAACAGTGGTGGTTGGCACGTCTTCGGTCTTCCGTTATTAGCAGGATGGCATCGTGTCCTTTGTCTCACCTCCGGCGTAATGATTAACTGCTTTCGGTCCTGGTTGGTAACACCAATTCGGGTAGTGATACCTTTTAAATCTTCCGTTGGGTTGGTTACAGTTGTTACCAGGACGAGTTCCTGAACTGGAGTAGAGAGCTGTTTAGCAGTAACAAGTTTTGAAAGCATGTCCAGTCAATTTGCATTTGGGATGTAGGTTTTGACTTGGTTTTGCATCCTTATGTTATCTCAACACTTGCATTTTGGCTGTGACATATCTTTCAAAATCTGTTTTTTGACCACCGTTATTTGTGTCTGAGGAGCAGTGGTCTTGATGAAGTACGGTGATTGAACGGGAGGTCGATAAATCTGACCTTGGTTGAAATTGTCTTCATCTGTTTTGATTGAAGTTATTTCCTCGATTTGAAAATTTTTTGACTAATTGCTGAGGATTCTGGAACGGCGAGGAAAAAACCAGGAGGTCGAATCGAATTTGATTGAAGGACCATTGGAGGTCGATATACCAGAATAGCTTGGTTGAAATTGGCCGCAGCGGCCTGGGGACACATTCTCTTGGTATTGTCATGGTAATGTTGCTATTAGTGGCTGGACAGTTTGATAAGAATGACCTACCCCAACAAGTTACACCAACTTTGTTCAACGGCATTTTACAAGAGGGCGGAGGGTGTGGGGTTTGGTTCTTTCTGTCAAGAATTAATGCGCCCGAACCCATGTCTTTGAGTTCAGCCAACATCAGATGAGCAGTTGGGGTGGAAGAGCTTGTACTCATTTTGCTACAACGGCTTTGTTTCTTGATTGACGTTACCTCTAGACTTGCTCTCGAGATTATTTTTTAAACACTCTCGAGGCATTTTGTCTAAGAAGTTACCACCAGCAGCAGAGTTCAATGGAATCTTGATCAATTGAGTTTAGGGCATTATAGAATGTATCGAGTTGATGCAATTCTGAAAAACCCATGTTGGGGACTCCCCTTAAAAGTTCATGATTGAAAGATCCCAAGCCTAATCAAACGTCTCATCAAATTTTTGCTGAAAATCTAGTGATTTCATTTCTGAGGATTTGTTGTTTTAGAGGGAGAAGAATTTGTTAATGAATTCGAATAAACAAAGGATTAATCATGTTTCATCGACCTGAGGGGGTTCTTTTTTCAAGCCATATCTGGCTGCCCCCTTCGAGAGAAAACGGGAAAAGGCATAAGTTTAATACCGACGTATTTGGTAGTTCGGAATCTTCATTGTAGAAGTGAATTCTTGTTGAAATAACGGCTGTGAGCATGTGGGTCCTTCTTTTTCATTCCAAAAAATTGCTTGTTTTGGACAAGATTCAAGAAGACCATGTTTGATCTCAAAAATATTTCGCGGTGATTTCCAGGAATAACTATCGCTTCCATGTAACCCACGGTGGGGTTGCTTCGAGCAAGTTGCGCTCATATGTACGATTATCAGCCATCGTAATATGGGAGGATTATCAGGTTCTCAAGATTAGATGATTCAACAGTATTTTGTCGGACTTGTGGTTGTCGACGTCTACGGGGATTGTGAAAGATTGTGCGCATGCACAAAGAGAAATATAAAAGAAAATCTATACTAAAGATAAATTTGTTTTTTTTTTTTGGTTTTTTCAATGATTATTTCACAATTGATTTTAACGGACACTGAGATAAGACAACTTAAACCCAAAATAATTCTACTTACTTCTCGGTAGCTCTAAAAAAAAGACAATACGCACTTGTGAGCAGGAGGAGAGTAGGAATAGCTGCAGCAAGTTTTTTCTCCTTTCGGGTCGTAGTTTACTTGGAACAATCCTCTTATACCGCACCTTTATAGTTTGTTTTTAACTTTTTCAAGGTGAAGCCGTTTTGTCGTAAGAGACACAATGCAAGTTTTTAAATCTTTGTTCGAGTGGGAAAACCAAAAAGTTCTCGGAAGTTATTATGATAATACATCAGTTGAGAATATTATATTTTGGTATTTTACCAATTTGTGAATTTTATTTCTGTTTTTATTGGGACAATGTTTTTATTATTTTGGTTTTGTTCATTGGTTTTTTTATCTGGATTAATTATTACTAAAAAGAAAATGAAAAATATTTTTGTATTTTATATGTTTTTTTTTATAAAAGAAAATATTCACAGATTCAAACACAATTTGTCAAACGTAACGATAGTCGGTATCACAGCCTCCCCGGCAACGGCGCCAAAAATTGATTGGTTGTTTTTACACTATATATATATAATATATAATAAAATATAAAATATATATAAGTCTAAAAATCAACAAGATCAATAAAACCGAGAAGTAGTATAGAGTGTTCCCGGGTCGTTTATCCCCAACGAGGTGGAAGGTGAATAGTACAGTCGAAGATTTGAGTTTGAAGGAGAGAATTGGTTTGAGAGTGTGGAAAAGTCAAATTAGATAATAACAAACAAAAACGTTTAAGAAAAACCTAGAAATTATGAAATTAAACTAGAAAACGAGAGCACGAATCCCGAACAAAGGGGGAAAAACCTAAAATCTTCAAAATTAACCCTACGAAGAAATTTTTGCTTCTAAACTACTCTAGGGAACAAATAACGAAGAATGAAAAAGACTAGACGAAAAAGGAGTTCGTTTGTCCCAAAACGGTCAAGGACAAAAAAACGCACCCGGATCCGTTCTTAAAAAATGAATGTTGTAAAATGACCCTACGAAAAATTTTTAAATTTTTCCTACAAACTATATGACAAAATAAAATTTTCTAAAAAAGAAAAATATTTTTTTCTGATAAATTTTTGTATTTTTTATGAAATTATTTTTAACTTTTAACGAAAATTAAATTATATAAAAATTATTAAATGACTACGAAAAATTCTAAAAATTTACAAAAAATCTAGACACTTTAATGGATCCTTACGAAAATTAAGTGAACAAAAAGCACTTATGAATAAGCCCCTTTAAATAAGCTTATACAGCTTATAAGTTATGGGCGTGAAAAAGTGTATAATTAATAATGCCCTTGGGAACTATGACAAGAAAAGTCCCAAGGGCGCAGTTTGGAGGGTGTGTGTTAAAAGGGGGAATGTATCGAGGGGTCCCGGGTTCGAGTCTTGCTCACCCGGACCTCTTGTCTTTCCCTCTTTTTTTTTTTTTTTTGAAAACTTCAAAAAGCAAAGTTGTTAAGCTCGTGGGGCTTAACAACTTTGTCAACTACAACTTTTTGTGATAAGCTGTCAATAAGCTTAAAAATAAGCTTAAAGTCGACAGAATGCTTAAAGTGGCTTAAAGCTAAATTTTGCTAAGTCATTGGGCTTATGGTGAAACTTAAGCTAGGATTTGGACTGAATAAGCTAAAAAGGGGCTAAACTACTTTAAATAAGCAATAAAAAGCTAAAAGCTTAAAGCTAAATAAGCTAGAAAACAGCTTAAGTGACAGAATCTAAAAACAAGCTAAAGGCTAAAATGCATAAGCTGTTGGACTTAAATAAGCTAAGAAAAATTAAAGCAAAATAAGCTAACATAAACTAATCTTATCTATCTAAATATGCTTATTTAGATTCACAAGAGTGAGCTTATGAAATAAGTAGAATAAGCGTAAAAGTAAAATATGCAATCCCTTCCACTTATTGAGCAATATAAAAATCTTAGCAAGTTGAGGCTTTGAAATTAAGCTTTATCATTTAAGGCTCTCTAATGGTCAGAAAACTTAGAGGGCTTATCAAGGCGGGCTTATAGGCTCTTAAAATAAGCCAAGTAATTGGGCTTAAGCACTCTTAAAAGCTATGAAAAGAAGGCTTAAAGTCACCCCTTTGCACCAGGGGAGACTTAAGCTAAACTCAAGGGGCTTATTTGACAGCTTTATAAAAGCTGTCAAATAAGCTCTAAATAAGAAAATAAGCTTGAACAGCTTATGTACTCCAATAAATGGACTTGTGCACCAATTTTGACTTTCTAAAATCCATAAAAACCTGCTGATATTTAAGTTTGAAAATGGCTTTTTTTTGAAAATTTAACTCTTAAATCTTTGGTAGAGATTTGAATGCAACAAAGTCAATAAGACCAAAGGTGGTTAACCAGCTTGTGTAACACACACAATACTCATCTTTTTGGAAATACTAAAAACTCCACAAATCAAGTTGCTTTATGAATATAAGAACTTGTGGGGGTTCTTTGTAAACCCACAGTTTTGAAGATGGTAAAAAAAAACTTTTGAAATCAATTTTAAAACCTTAAAACTTTTAAAAAACTGCCTTAAACAAAGCTCTAACATTAAGCTTAAACTAGCTTGATGGACTCCATACCATTCACAAAGGACTTTTTGACGTTTGAGTGTTGACCCAAACACTCCTAATTTTTAAAAGGGATTTTTTAACCTATTAAAAGCTAGTTTGGAAACTGAAATTTTTGAAAGTCCTTATTGATACTTAAGCACTTATTAAAACATTAAAAAGGATAAAAAGCTAGACAATAGCAATTAGACATGACATAAGCTAGGACAGTTAAGTATTATTAGCAGTGTTAATAACATTGCATGAGATTGGAAATGAAAGCATAATCAAGCTTGGATTACACTTATTATACGCATAATAAATGTAAATAAGCTAAGAAAATAAGCAAATAAGCTTATGCTACAGTAAATAAGCAAAATTGAAAGAAAATGTACCTTTGATCTTTGTCAAAATGGATCTTTTGAACCTAATTAAGCTCTCTAACTATACCTTTAGCTTATAAATAATCTAAAACTAACTCATTACCCAATAAGCCTTCCATGTTTGCTTATCATCCAAGCCTTTATCCAACAGTAACTTTGTCTCAAAAAAAATGTTGGGAATGTTATAGAAACAGTTTATATTGGAAACTTAAAAGATTTTTAGAAAGCACTTGATATTGAGAACACAAGTAAAAAAAAACTTTAACTGAATTTCATTAAACAAAAGGTGAAGGTACAAGTACTTTAAAAAGCTTTAAACTAAAAAAAATAAAATAAAAAAACACTGAGGTTTTTACTTAAAAAATACACTAAAAAATAACAACATGTATGCCATAATGGCTTTACAAAGCCTTTTATAGGAAAATTAAACGACTATGTCATCACTTCTTGCCTTCTTCCTTTTGTGTTTCTTTGTAGACACATAAAAGAGTTGTGCTTGTTGTGTGAGTGTAAAGTCAATGCACATCCTGTCCCTTGGTTTTTCTTGAAACCCAAGCCGATTGCTCTCAACCATTGATTGGTTTTTGTGTGGGTTTGGATTGCCAACATGGCAAAGCCTCTTTTTAGGTGGGAAAGATAGTGGAGGAGGGGGGAAGTGATTACCCATGGTGGTGGAGAAGAAACGCGGGGTAAAAACGGGGTGGTTAACCCGTGAGTTTTGTACTATGTTTTGGGCGGGAAAAAGGGTTATAAAGGTTGGGGGTGACAGGGCATGTGTTTGGGGAATTGGCACAAATGGCCCCTCATAGTTATAACCTTCATTGCATCCATGGTCCTTGTGGTTAAATAACTTTGGGGACTTGGCAAAATAAGTCCCCAAAAGTTATATGTCTAATTGCAAGACTCGTCCTTGCGTGTTATAACTCTTAGGACTTGACAGAAATGGTCCTTAGAGTTAAACTTTGGCATTATGGCAGTTTTCCCCCTTGTCTTTCTTTTTCTCTTTTCTTCATTAAATACAAGTTTAGGGTTTTAGCAATTTTAACCCTCAAACTTATACTTCTTGACTTGTTGACTTTTTGGCTTCGGGGTTGACTTGGGTTGACTTTTTCAGGCATGGGCTCGGACTTTGACTTTGTCTTTTCCTGTTTTTCCATTCCGAGTCCGGTTTTGTCGATTTGGCTTCGTTTTTCGTCCTTTTCTTAGATATCCGTTCCTGCACAATACAATTAGCAAAACAAGCGTATATTTGGCATTTTAAGTCCGTTTTTGGTTATTTTAGCTCATTTTTAAAGGTAAAAGGTATGTGTAATTAAGCACATACCATGGAACCATCGAGTTATCTCAACCCGATGGTCCAAACTTTAAGGCGAATGGTCATCGAGTGAAGCATTACTTCGGAGGGGACTTACCACCCAAGGTAGTCCAGGATCTCCAAACTTTCTCCAAGGACGAATAAATTCGGAGATCGAGTCAAGCTATGTGACTCGGTTACCAAAAACAAAGCGCTTCGTGGGAGGCACCCCATGCTTATCCATTTTTTCTTCTTTCTTATTTCTATTGTGATGTGAGGAGGCTTGTACTCTTCTGATCCTTGTTGTTTGTGCTTGTGATTGTTTGTAGGATGGACCCAAAATTTTTGAAGACTCTCGTGTTCGGTGTTTTGTCCCGGTCCACTTGAGCTTCCTAGCCTTTGCTTGCCATTAGTTTGTGGAAATCCGATATCCTAGATTATTATCGATAACATTTATCTTTTAGCATACTTGATAAACGGCTTGAGATTTTTGTGATACACTCTTCTTGCTTGGATTATGCATTCGACTTTTTGAGTTCTAGTATGGGGTTTTGAGCCTTAGGCTAGGAAACATTAAGGACAATGTTTAATTTTAGTTTGGGGTAGTATATCTTCGATATTATCTGACCTACCTTTGCCCGTTGTTCTCACGTACCCCATTTTCAAATTTAAAAAAATGAAAAAAATATAAAAAATTTCAAAAATAAAATAAGTGTTTTGTCACAATTTTGACTTTCCTACTGGGTAGAATAAGAATAAATTTTGACTCGATCGAGCGTGTTGAGCTCTAGCTTGTTCCTTAACTTTTAGGCTAAGCGTTCGTGAAAATTCACGAAGAACGAAAAATGATAGAGTTAAGTATGAGTGGGATGCTAAACAATGAATTATTTGGAAATCTTAAGACTCATGTATGTAATTGTGGCTTTTTCTCCCCATAAGCGTCCTAACCGATTAATGAAAACGTGTTGGTTTTTGGAGATTAAACTTAAAATCAAACAATTTTTATGTAGTAAATAACAAAAATTTTAGTCTTAGTATAAACTTATACTTGAATTTTTCAAAAAAGAAGTCTTCTCTATATAAAGTAAAAAAAAAATTGAAATGATGAAAAATAAAAAAATATAATAAAGAAATAAATAATAAAACTGTGGCTGATAAAAGTTTGTTGTAATCTTGCCGGCTACACAAAATCGAATGTTACAAAGCCTTCCTAAAGAAAGCTCAAGTAAAGAATAAAATCCTAGACTGATAAAGTTTTGCTCATCTTGCCGCTCCACACCGATGTTGCAGGCCTTCTAAAAGGGTTAGGGTTACAAATGCATAAATGTTTTATGTTTAATATTAAAGTTTGAAATAAATAAAATAGATCTCTTTTTGTTAAATTTAAATATGCTTTTGAACTTTGACTATTTCATTTTAAGTTTTTAAATAAGCTATGTATATACGGGAAACCTGGGAGTTTTTGAAACCTAAGGTCCGTGAGTCCCGATACTAGTCTATGTGGGGTGTCAAAAGCCTGGTCACTTAGCCGCAAGGTTGGGATGTGCCGAGACGAAAGTCGCTACATGGGAAGATCTTGCCTTCAAACTCATTATTCTCGGGTGGAACATGAAAAACGTTGATCCATGGTTGAAATTCAAAATAGCACATTCACCTAAGATATAATAATTGTCGGGAGTAAAAAGTTCACAAGTTGCAAATATGAGTAGTGTTAGCATCTTAACTGATATTTAGCGGTGATTTCATTTAAAGCTTGGTTTGGAGCGAGTGAAAAGTCGGGGATGATAAATTTGTCCTTTTTGGGGCATTCTCGGATCGAAATGCATCTTGTTCTATGATCCCTAACGGTTATGGAAATAACGAAAGTCGGAATATTCTAGGTAGTTGCTAAAAAGAAAAAAAATCATAAAAATGGAAAAAGTTTTGAAAAATAGGAAAATGGGGTGTTTTAAAACTTGTGATTTCTAAACTCTCCCCACAAAAGTCTTTGCTACTTTTCAAAGATTTAGTTTGGGGAAGTTTTGAGGTAATTGGTTTTTAACATATAACATTGCTGAGGACACGAATCGCTTATTTTATGGGGTATTTTGGATATGTGAGACTTCACATATTCCTTTTTTATATCAAAAATGGCCTAAAAATGAACACATTATATGAAAATTATGCTTGTGGATATTGCTTGTTATGTTGTTTGTGAATGTGTAGGTACGGATATTGCAAAAATCACAAGAAAACGGTCAAAATCGGACAAACACGAACACGAGAATGGAAAGAGTGCACAAGAGCCGGGAGTTTGATAGCAAAAAGGTCAAATAGTCAACCATGGTCAACAATGGTCAACTCACAAAAGACAAAAAACCCTCAAAATACCAATTTGCCATAATGTTAAACCAAATTCCACAATAGTCCTTAAAACCCTAAACACCGTTATCTTTTATATTATAAAGAACTAACGAACGTTAACTCTTTATACACCAAAATCATTTACCGCGCCGAGCCCAATAAACCAACAACCCAATAACCCTTTATATCTGACCAATCCAACGTCCCAATCCCCCGGGTCCAAACACAGAAACGTAATAACAAGTTGGTGGGCGGAAAAAAAAGTTTTACGTGTTCACCGCGTCTCCCCCACTTGTACCCAGCTCAAATAAAATGCAATTAACCCACCCCTTTTCAATTAATGACGGGATCAGAAGAATTCTATTTTACTAAGCTACACCTCAGCAAAGAAAACGTCATCAAACAATCCTCTGAGATGGCTAGCATCTGACAAAGATGACCGCTATAGGCTCTAAAAAAACACATCAAGCAGGTTGGAATTACACTAAAACTAGCCAAAAGAAGCAACAAGGCTCTGACAACAAGGAATAGCCACACTGGCAATCCGTGTGATCACATCTTTGATCTAACGGCTTAGAGAAGGGATCCAATGATTGAAAGGATTCAATGGCAGAGATCAAATCCAAGAGGAGCGTGTAAAGAAGACCTAGAAGCTTCTCTCAAGCCTATAAATAGAAGACCTCTCTCACTCACAAAGGATGTCGAGTGTAGCTTTAGTGTAAACGTAGTGTAGCTTATTGAATTTCTAGCTTATGGTAGTTTAAACTCTTGTAATTTTCATTAAAAGCTTTGTAATTCAGTTTTCATTAATAAAATTTGCATCTTAACATTTAATCTTTTATATTCAATAAGTCCTTTACTTTAATCTGCAATAACAAGTGAAATGGTTTAATAAAACTTAATAAGCTCTTAATAATTTGTCTAAATCATTACTTAAGCTATCTACATTCTCATTTAAGCTCTTAAAGCTTAAATGAGCTTATTATCTCTCAAATCCACCCTTAAACATACCACAGCTTATTAATGGAAGGGAAACCAAATTTGGATGGGTTTCCAGGACCTATAAGCTGGAGCTTGTTGATAGCTCATAAGAGCATTTGGAAAGCCTTGTTTAGAGCAGAGGCTTATATAAGTTTTTATTTTCCTTTTCTAGCTCTTAAATTGCATTATAGCTTAATTGTGCTTATTTTCTGCTTATTGTTGTTTAGTTTTGCTTATTTGTGCTTATTATAATTGTTTTATGCTTAATATGTTAGATTGATAGATTAAAATCATAGTTTACTTGTTATTTCTATAAAACAGTGAAAAAACCCAAAAATAGTAGCATAATCTGTAGGTTTGTGTTTCTAGCTTATTTGTTTGCTTAAATCTGTTAATTAGTTCTGTTAGAAGCATATAATTATCTGGTATTTGAGATTTAAGGCTTAATTTTTATTATCATAATCTTAAAGATGGGATTGAACAATTTAAGGGGGTGTTTGGTAAATGACAGTACTAACTAAAGTTAGTACTGTCCATAACCTTTTGGCTCTTTTAAACAAGTTTAAATCTCATTTTAATGTTTATATAGCAAGGTTTTAAGGTCTTTGTTTGGTTTAATAAGGATTCTTTTAGGTTGATAGTTGATTGTGTTAATCTGAGACATTGTGCTCAAGCCCATAAGCTTTTGAGCTTTTGAATGTTTCTTGTGGTTATTTGCTCTTGTTATGAGTTTTTAATAGTAAGAATCAAAGTTTTTAAGCCTGCACTCTTTGGTTTTGAATTTTGTCTATAAAAGTGTCAAATAGACCAGCAAGTATTAAGGCCCTTAAGGCCATTTTCTAGCTTAAAATTCAGATAGGTAAAGTAGTTGTTAGCTTCTGAAATTTAGTATGTTAGTAGCTTGTAGGTAACTTTTAATTTGTTTGAGCTTATTTTAGGTTAAATTGCTTATTTAGTCATCTGTTTTTTAGCTCAAACTTAGCATTTTGTCTTTTAAAGCCAAAAAGAAAAACTCAGCATATACTAAGTCAATAAGTCCTTTTTCAGCTAGCTTTTTCTTAAGCATTTTGATTTTCAAACTGTTTTTCAAAAGCTGTTTTCAGTACTTTTGAGGTCAAGCTTTATCTAGTTCAAGTCATTTCATCATAAGGATCCTTTTACCTAGTTAAAATTAAGCCCAAAGTTGTTGGTTTAGTCTGTTTGGTACACAGTTTTATACCAAGTGCTTTTTCATGATTCCAGCTTATTATTAGTGCTCATTTTTTGATTATATTAGCTTAATAGGTTAGTCTTAGGGTGCTAGTAGCTTAATTGGAACTGTTTTCAGCTCATTTAGTTTTCTAGCTTAATTAGTTTATTTCAAAAAAAGTTAAAAAGTCCTGTTAGTATAATCTGCCAAGTTTTAAGCTAATTTCTGGCTTATTGAATTTGAGTTTCAAAATGATTTTAAAAAGCTGTTTCAAGTAGCTTATTGATCATAGTTTAAGTAGGTATAGAGCTTATTTACATAAGGATCTGTTTGTGTGCTTAAAATTAAGCTCAAAGTTAGCATTTATGCTGTTTGGTATGCAGTTTTAGATTAAGAGCTTATTTGTATTTTCAGCTTATAGCTATTATTTTTGCTCAAAGTTAGTTCATTCTAGCTTATTAGGTTAGTTAAAGGGTAGACTTAGCTTATTTCACTAGGCCTTAGCTTATTGGATGCTTAAGTTTAAAAAAAAGCCCAAAAAGAAGCCAAGTTTTTCTGTCTGAATTTTAAGCTGATTTCTAGCTTATTAGCGACTTTCAAAAAAGTTTTTTTTCACAAAAATGGCTTATTTTTATCTGTTTTACAACTTTGTTTTTTAGGTTTTTGCAAAAATAAAAAAAGGGGAAACTAAGGAAGTCGGGGGTGAGCAAGACTCGAACCCCCGACCTCAACCTAGTCTCACCCTTTTATAAGCCTCAACACACACACCCCTCACCAACGTGCCCTTGGGACTTTTACGTCCAAGTTTGCACCATCAAACCTTTTACCCCTTTTTTGAGCTTTATTTATAATAAGCACTTCGAGTGCTATTTTGATTTTTCCTGGCTTATTGAGTTTAGCATTTTAGGATTTCTTTTTTTTTCTGCATCATGCTTATCATAAGCTATTTTTTAAAAAAATTAGGATTTTTAGCTTAAAGTTTTATATTTTTGTGAATTAATTTAGTTAAAAACTTTAAAAAATCATAAAAAATAGAAAAATAATCAAAAAAAATAATTTTCTTTTTTATAAAATTTTCTTTTATCATATTCTAGGCTTAGGTTTGAAATTTGCTTTCGTAGGGTTAATATTTTGAAAATTCACTTTTTAAAGAACGGGTTTTCATATCCGTTCTCGTTTTCTTCGTTTTTAGCTTAAATTACTCTCGTTTTAGAATTTCCTTAGCTTTTTATTTTTAATAGTCATTTAGGATTATAAAAAGTTTAGAAAAAACATTTAGGGTTTAATTTTAGTATTCTTGCTTATTTGTCACGTTTTCTTTAATTACCGTTATTTGAATTTAATTGCTTAGTAATTAATTTTTCTTGCTTGCTTAAATTGTTTTTAATTGTAGATTTAGAAAATTAATCCAAAAAGTTTGAACCAATTCAAGTCATTGTCCAAATAACAAACGATGTCTCAATTTCATAAGTCTTTGGGAAAACGACCCGATAATCACTTACCGGTTAACCGTGTAGTATTTTTGTAAGATTTTTCTTACTACCTTTATCCTCAAGGGTAGTTTTAGAATTTTCATTACTTTGGATATTATTATGTATATACTTGAGACGTATCAATGCTTATTGGGCCGTGACCCCATAAGCTCAAAAAATCTATATATTTATGCTTAAAATAAGCTAATACGCTACGTATCGTATTTGGTTATCACCATAAGCTAAAATAATAGTCCACAAAAATATGACATACTAGGGTAATAGCCAAAAATACTTTCTTTGTGTTCCTCTTTCCAACCGTGAGCATATAAGCTCAAATAAGCCACGAAATTGCTTAAAAATAAGCCGAATAATCCAATATCGAAAATAAGCCACATAGCAAATAATTTTTTTTAACCATTACGACCACGATATTAAAACTACAAAATCCTTTTGTCCCTTTTCTTGAGTTCGACGCAAAACAACACCCCTTTTTCCATTCGTTTCGTTTTCAAATATTGATTTTTTACAACGATCAACTTGTATAACTAACATCTATGCATCATTATCTACACAAAAGGACAAGTTAAAAATAAATTTGAAAGACTTACAAAAATGGTCTTCAAAATAAATTTTTACGCGAATCGAACAACCCAAACGTTGTTTAAATGTTAACCCATGCACTAGATACAACCCGGAAGTACCCAAACTCTCATGTTTTTGATCAAATTTTGAAAAATAGTAAGTGTGTGTGTGCTTAGTTCGGACGCACATGGGAGAAAGAAGAGAGAGTGTGTGAGTTTTTTTTTGAAAACAATGAAATGAAATGAGCATGTATGAAAGAAACAAAATTTAAAAATCACTAAAGATGGAAACAAGAGCTAAAAACATGCCAACTTGTTCCATTTCCTATGTCTAGAATCGGCCAAGGCATCCAAGGCCTCGAGTGTCTTCGTTTTTGCGTCAGTTTCACTTAAAACTCAAAAACCATGCTAGCAAAACATTTCCCGAAGTTACTTAGCATTTTTATTCTCCTTAAAAATACTTTTCCAATAACTTAGAGTATTCACTTGACATATTTCCACGTTTTATTCCCTAAAAACTCATTTTGGACATTATCGGTCGTGTCGAGACTCGTTTTTCGGCATTTCTCAAAATTCACCGGTCAACCACCCGAAACTTACATAACATAATAATACCCTCTGAAAACGATTATTATACACAATAAACCATGAAACATCTCGAATCTCATAAATTCACCACCGTCAACACGGTACAATTTCTGAATAAAGTGACAAACGTCAAATAGTCGAAGGACTAAATTAGAATATTCGAAGTACAAAAAGGGCAAGGGTTACAGATATGGTGAAAATTGATGTCCTTGTTTGGGAGCTTTCCTTAAGCCATATAATGACTTAACAAGCCTACAAACTTTCCTCTCTGTCTAGGAGCCATAAAACCCTCAGGTTGGTTCATGTATAGTACTTTTTCCTAAATCCCTGTTTAGAAATGTCACTTTCACATTCATTTGATGAACTTTCCAATTTCTTACTGCGGTAATAGCAAGTATCATCTTAATTGGGGTTATTCGCGTAGAATAAGTATCAAAGTAATATAGACCTTCTTGTTGTCTAAATCCTTTGATTGCCAATCTTGCTTTGTACTTGTCAATGGTGCCATCGGCTTTCATCTTCTTCTTGAAGATCCATTTATAGCCTAGTGGTTTACAACTCGAAAGTAAACCCACGAGCTCCCAAGCATGTTTTTGTAAAATAGAATCTATTTCACTTATAATGGCTTTTTCCTTGGGTTGATCTTGTCTCTCATCTTGGAGATCATTATCATCCTGTTGTCTCTTATCTTGGACAACTTCGTCGTTTATTCTAGATGATTTTCCAATTTCCTTCATTAACAAGGAAATATATTTTCAAAGAAGGAAGCACTTCTTTATTCCATTATCGTTTCCTTGTGTATATCAACATACACAAAGAAACCATAAGCACTACTATTATGAGCATATGCAATTCATAATTCCAGGTGAAATCTTTTGAACCTTAGGGTTCAATACAGATATCTTGGCTAGATATCCCTCCACATTTGTAAATCATTTATAAATACTTATAAGATAGTTTTCTTCTAATCCATAGCTCATAAGAACTTTCTTATTTTGTTTACTAGGGATCTTATCTAAAAAATAAGTAGCCGATATAATCACTTTCCCCGCATGCCATGTCTTAATCCAGGACTTAAGAACATGGCATTAACTATATCTTCTAAGGCACTATTCTTTTCTTTTAACAAATCTCTTGTTGGAATATCAAGAGCAGTAAATTTGTATCTTATTCTAAGTTTAGCACATAAATTTAGAAATGAAAACACATATTCACCTCTAATGTGACTTTGAACCACCTTGTTTTCGATGATAAGTTGATTCTCAACTTATTTATATAGAACGATCTTGTCTATATCTTTACTCGCAAGTAAGTATAAATAACAATATTTTGTACCACCATCAACAAATATGATAAAGTACTCGCTATTTGCTACCTTAATAGGTATCAATTCCAAATCACATAAACCATGTGAATCATATCAAGGGCTTTGGTTATTTTTCGTTCAACGGAAATGATAACGCCTAAATTATACATGTTTTCGGTGGCATTATTTGCATTTATTTGATTATTTCTCGTGAACTTTTGGTACTTAATCAAGTATATTTGCTATTATATGTTCTAGGTACATGTCATGGAAGAAAATGGAAGATTACACGAAGATTTGAAGCTTAAATGAAGAAATAACTGAAGATAAAGATCTCCCGACACCTGTTTACTGTTTTGGTCATAACTCGGTCATACGAACTCCGTTTTGGTTCAAGTGGCCACGCGAGCGGAATTTAATTATCTACAACCATATAAAAGGCCAACAGCTGAAACAACAAAAGTACGCCGCACTTGCAGAAAGTGCGGTGCACTTTTCACCAGAACTGAAATAGCCCTTTAACACACAAAGTGCGATGGTTTTACCCAAAGTGCGGCGTACTTTTGAGGCGGTGGAGAGAATTAAAGGCAATTAAATGCAAAGTGCATTAACACCCTATGTGAGACGCACAAATAAGTTTGTGCGGCGCACTTTTGCCCATTTTTAGCCTATAAATACAACCCCTAATCACCTCATTCCATATCTCTTACACACACAAACCTCCAATTCGTTTAGAACACTTAGAGTGGGTGATTTTGGTGATTTTGTCTTGACAAACCAAGGATCCAAACACACCTTCAAACCACCACTATCCTCTGTCAATTTCCATATTATAATCCATCCAAGGAAGTAGCATTGAAGTGTAATTCAAATATATAAGTGATTGTGACAGAACTGTTCATAGTTTCTGGGTTTACTTTGAATATAATATAGTTGGATTTTGCTTGGAATATAGTAAGATGTTCTTGAGAAATTCTTGTGATATCAACATATTTTGCTCTTGAAGTCGGTATAAACCTTGTTACTCTTTTGAATATGATCTTTACTGAATTCATGATGAATGTTATGTGTTTTGTTACTTATTTGATCATGGAGTAGTCATCTTGTGTTTGTTTGGGCAATATGTGATCTTGGATATGGAGCGTTTGGATATGTGTTTATTGAATTGGTAAAACATATTTTATATAAGAAAATAGGCCAAAAGGTTTCTTTATATATGTGTTCTATCAATCCATCTAATATATTGGTTATAATAACTTATAAAGGCCGAAAGGATTTGTTGTTATTAATCGATATAATCACTCGTTATATTTATAGGCCGAAAGGATTTATAACTTGTGATAACTCTATTTTCTAAACTTATAAACACTATTCCAAACACATCATTATCTAAGTGATCATTGCCTAAACAAACATACCTTAATCATTTGATTGAATCATCCCTTTATTTGCTTTTCTTTGCAACATTCGATATATGCAAGATTTGGTTAATTTGATCAGTGACAATCATTTTAACCTTAGCACCTTAATTACAAACTGTGAAAACTTCAATTCCCGTGGAACGACCTGGACTTACCTAAAGCTATACTATACATGAACGGGTATACTTCCCGAGTGTTGTGTTTTTAGTAAAAATCGGTATTTCTAGTATTATAAATTTAAAGCTTGTAAAACACTCATCAGGAAAGAAAAGACAATCTTGTCAATTTGGCTTAAACACAATTTTTAATTTTGTAGTCCGTGTCAATAAAAAAATGGGTATCCAATTTAGTTTAACTAGACAACATATTGAGTTACAATTTAAAAAATGTCTGAGTCAGCCATGCCATACATTTAAACAATCAAATAAGCTGAATTCATACTCATTTTACTGAAATGACCATTAGAAAATACATTCAGCTTCAACATTTTTAAAGGCGTAGCCCGTACGAACTCAAATTATGTTATTCGTTAACTCAATTTTTATTTGATTCAAACACAAGATGAAAGCCAATTTCATTAAGTAACCATCCAAACACAAGATTCCTATGAATCTCTGGCACGTACAATGCGTTGGTTAACTTAAACTTTTTTCCAGATGTGAATCACATCTCCTTTTCCCCTGATATTAGCAGTTGGAGAGTTGCCCAAATTCGTTCTCTCTATTCTCAACTGCATTGAAAGAGTTAATCAAACTCTTATCACTAGTGCGACGGTTTTACCCAAAGTGGGGCGCACTTTTGAGGCGGTGGAGAGAATTAAAGGCAATTAAATGCTAAGTGCATTAACACCCTATGTGCGACACACTTTTGCTCATTTTTAGCCTATAAATAGATCCCCTAATCACCTCATTCCATATCTCTTACACACACAAACTTCCAATTCATTTAGAACACTTAGAGTGGGTGTTTTTGGTGATTTTGGCTTGACAAACCAACGATCCAAACACCCCTTCAAACCACCACTATCCACCATCAATTTCTAGATTATAATCCATCCAAGGAAGTAGCATTGAAGTGTAATTCGAATCTATAAGTGATTGTGACAGAATTGTTCATAATTTCTGGATTTACTTTGAATATAATATAGTTTTCGTTAGGAAAACTTGTGAAATCATCAACATTTGCTCTTGAAGTTAGTATAAATCTTGTTTATCCTTTGAATATGACCTAACTAAATTCATGATGAATGTTATGTGTTTTGTTACATATTTGATTATGGAGTAGTCATCTTATGTTTGTTTGGGCAATATGTGATCTTGGATATGAAGCATTTGGATATGTGTTTACTGAATTAGTAAAACATATTTTATATAAGAAAATAGGCCAAAAGGTTTCTTTATATATGTGTTGTTGGGAATTAAAGATTCCTTGATAATGTTTGAACTAATGAAACAAGAGGGAC